>JAJOZX010001533.1:320000-600000 GCA_023014485.1 Bathynomus jamesi | reverse complement strand
AAATGACAAATACCACAGTTTTTTTCCTTTTTCATGATTTTAGCCCGACGTGGGCAACGGGTCTCTCGCAAAGAGATCCCATAAATATAGCTTCCCTCACCAGCTATCTGCAAAGCAGACAGGATCCAGCTTTGGGACGTGGATCTAGGGTTTAAAGCAAACCTAGATCCCTACACTCGGACTATAGTGGATTTAATTTTCCCAGAAGAGTTCCTTGTGCCATGCACGGTCTGTGTTTAACATATATTGTTCTCAGGGAACCATTCTGAGTTTGTGTATACTAAACGGACGTGTTTCGTGCCTTGAAAAGTGGACGCTCAATGTCCCGGTTGAGGTTTAAGTTTTGGTTTTTTTGGCTAAAATACAATAGTTACCCCTTTTTCTTTGATTTATTCAACACGACGTGAATGCAACGAGTCTTTTACTTATATAGAGGTTCTGAGTGTAGGGATCTAGGTTTGCTTTAAACCCTAGATCCACGTCCCAAAGCTGGATCCTGTCTGCTTTGCAGATAGCTGGTGAGGGAAGCTATATTTATGGGATCTCTTTGCGAGAGACCCGTTGCCCACGTCGGGCTAAAATCATGAAAAAGGAAAAAAACTGTGGTATTTGTCATTTATCATTACTTATTCGGACTATAGTGGATTTAATTTTCCCAGAAGAGTTCCTTGTGCCATGCACGGTCTGTGTTTAACATATATTGTTCTCAGGGAACCATTCTGAGTTTGTGTATACTAAACGGACGTGTTTCGTGCCTTGAAAAGTGGACGCTCAATGTCCCGGTTGAGGTTTAAGTTTTGGTTTTTTTGGCTAAAAATACAATAGTTACCCCCTTTTTCTTTGATTTATTCAACACGACGTGAATGCAACGAGTCTTTTACTTATATAGAGGTTCTGAGTGTAGGGATCTAGGTTTGCTTTAAACCCTAGATCCACGTCCCAAAGCTGGATCCTGTCTGCTTTGCAGATAGCTGGTGAGGGAAGCTATATTTATGGGATCTCTTTGCGAGAGACCCGTTGCCCACGTCGGGCTAAAATCATGAAAAAGGAAAAAAACTGTGGTATTTGTCATTTATCATTACTTATTCGGACTATAGTGGATTTAATTTTCCCAGAAGAGTTCCTTGTGCCATGCACGGTCTGTGTTTAACATATAATATATATATATATCGTAAAGAACGACGCTTGTATAGGAGATATTCCGCGCAAGACGAGAGAGAGAAAACGGAACAAATGAAAAAATGAAGTACCACCTGGGAGGTGCCCCCTTGGGGCATTGGTTTCTGCGAGTATGTAGAAGAATTACGGCATTTGGAAGAGTGAAGTCCATGGTGTAATGGTATCGCGTCTGACCGGCAATCGGAAGATCCCGGGTTCGATTCCCAGGTGGTACTTCATTTTTTCATTTGTTCCGTTTTCTCTCTCTCGTCTTGCGCGGAATATCTCCTATACAAGCGTCGTTCTTTACGTTATTTATACTGCGTGTTCTTTGCAGTTGAATGTATATAATGTTACGGCATGCGGGAGGTGCCCCCTTGGGGCATTGGTTTCTGCGAGTATGTAGAAGAATTACGGCATTTGGAAGAGTGAAGTCCATGGTGTAATGGTATCGCGTCTGACCGGCAATCGGAAGATCCCGGGTTCGATTCCCAGGTGGTACTTCATTTTTTCATTTGTTCCGTTTTCTCTCTCTCGTCTTGCGCGGAATATCTCCTATACAAGCGTCGTTCTTTACGTTATTTATACTGCGTGTTCTTTGCAGTTGAATGTATATATATATATATATAATATATATATATAATCGAATTATAGACACTTACAGAAATCCTTTCCTCGTGAAAGGAAAAACAATGCTTAATGATTAACTTCTTATATTGAATAAATAACCACTCACTCGTGAAAGTTCCTCTAATTATATTTTTAAAATATTTTCATTGTAGAAATAATAATAATGATAATAATAAGAAATTGAGTGAGCGGTGGTTTTTGCTCGAATAGTTTGGTAGAAGGATTAACCCTCGACCAAAAAGGTCTCTAGGGAGACGATTCGAATTAACCTAGCTTCTGCCTTTCCTCGTGTGCGTGTGTGTGTGTGTGTGTGTGTGTGTGTGTGTGTGTATGTGTGTGAGAAAGTTAAGATTTGGAGTGAAGGGAGACTTATCAAGAGCGGTCTGGAAGAAAGGTCTCTAGGGAGACGATTCGAATTGACCTAGTTTCGGCCTTTCCCTTTCCTCGTGTGTGTGTGTGTGTGTGTGTGTGTGTGTGTTGGTGTGTGTGTGTGTGCGCGCGCACGAGTTGTTCATATACAAACCCAGATGGGGAATGTACGAGCATGCTTTTTGGTTTTAATTAGGCAAAATTCAATTTATATATATATATATATATATATATATATATATATATATATATATATATATAAGGGTTGACAATATACACGATTATTGTGATTCTTTCTATATATATATATATATATATGTTAAACACAGACCGTGCATGGAACAAGGAACTCTTCTGGGAAAATTAAATCCACTATAGTCCGAATAAGTAATGGTAAATGACAAATACCATAGTTTTTCTTTTTCATGATTTTAGCCCGGACTATAGTGGATTTAATTTTCCCAGAAGAGTTCCTTGTTCCATGCACGGTCTGTGTTTAACATATAATTGTCTCAGGGAACCATTCTGAATTTGTGTGTATATATATATATATATATATATATATAAACACAGATGTGGGATTGGGTCGGGGTAATACGAGCATTAAATCTATTGGAGAAAATATAAAGATGTCATTAGTCGTCCGGCCCCCGTTATAGCGGATTGTGTTTTTGCTAATTTCAACTTTAAATGAATCTTCCAATTGATTAACTATATAAATATATTGTGGTATTTTATATGGTTGAATCTTCCAATTGATTAACTATATAAATATATTGTGGTATTTTATATGGTTTGGGCACACGAGTGGTTCATTAGTTTATTATATATATATATATATATATATATATATATACACAGATGGGTGGGGGAATGACGATAGTATGTTTTGAATTGTTTCGCAAATTTTCTTTTCCGTTCGTTTTTCCCACTGATATTCGTGACTTAAATATTTATAATAAAAATTAAGTGTGTAAAAATTATTTATTTAATAAACAGAATTTAATTGGATTCATCGATTAACTACCATCATATATTGTGGTGCACTATTTAAATGGATGATTAATATATGGTTTTAAATATTGCTATCTGGAATACATGGCGCTATCTGGCAACTCAGCCAGAATAGAGGTTTATAAAAGACCGAGAAGCTGATGACGGAGTCATTACAAGCTCGGCTCCCAGCCGAGCAAGGACCTCTGGTCCTTTCTGTTTCTGGCCCTTTGGGAAAACCCCTTAGAGGCCTCTTAGGTTAGGTAAACGAAAATAGCTTGGGGGAGAACTCCGCCTCCAAGTTGCATGCCTTGCAATCAAAGGCAACTACTCTCTCTCTCGCTCCTTCAGGTGTACCCCTCCCCCCCTTGGCTCAGCCAACTGGCTGATTAGGAGCCTATAAAACAACGCCTACTCGGCTGAAGTCTTAATATGCACTTGGCTCCTGCCAGGTGAACACCTCTCCTCCTTTCTCTCCTTTCTGGCTCTTTGGGGGGAATAGCTTGGGGGAGAACTCTGCCTCCAAGTTGCAACCCCGGTTGGCAACAAAGGGCCTTTTGGTTTTTTTTTTTGCAACACCCCACCCCCCTTTGCAATTACGTAATCACTTGCAACATTCTTGCACTCTCCCCTTTTTCGGCTATACTAGTGGCATCCACCCACATCTTGTTTGGCATCCTCAATACTACTTATCTAAGGTGGGTGCCTGCTATTAACAAAAAACGCCGTTAAGTTTCTTCTAGAGGACTTTTCAATTTTTGGCCGGCCCACTATATGTATAATGTTTCCATATATATATATATATATATACATATATATATATATATATATATATATATGATAAATTTCACAATTAAATACGTGAAATGAATAAATGATACAAACCCACAAGGAAAAAGAAAAATGATTCTAAGGCCTTTCGTGTATTCAGAAGTACACCTCATCAGTGAAATCATTCCCTGACTTGGTGTACTTCTGAATACACGGAGGGACTTGGAATCAGTTTTCTTTTCCTTGTGGGTTTGTATTTTATATATATATATAATATATATATATATATATATATATATAGTAGTAAGCGTCGTTGACTACGAATCCATCAGCCCAGATCCGATTCCCTCCGAGGACAGCCGGTGCGCAGCTCGCACCCAGTTATTCATCCTTCCATTGGTTGGTAAATAAATCTGTACCATAAAAATCCCCCCAGATGAGGGGCGAAATGCTGCAAAGGGGTCAAACACAGGTCAATCTTGAACATGTGTTCAAAATGCAACCAAAGAAAAGAGAGAGAATATATATATATATATATATATATATATATATATATATATATATGGAAGGCTTCAGATGAACAACTACTTATCTCCATTCGACTCCCAGTTGTAAATTGCTAACATTTTTTATTCATCGGAGAACACCACTTATGTCTCCAAAATAGAATCGTTCTGCTCACTATTTCCGTATCCCACTCTCTCGGAAAGGGTTTCCTATACAAGCTTACACGTCACGTTTTCCATAGAGCCAAGGCGGCTGAAATGACGGGTGGTACACGAGTGATTTCTGTCGAGCAAACGATTTCAGCCACAGAATTCTGGCTGTCTTTGATATTCTTCCTGGTCGGTTTTCCCGCATCATTCTTTATCTGTGTTAACTTATATTGTTAACAGATGGGCGTAAAATGGCTGTGCATGCGGATCTTCATCGGTCCGTCTATCACTTCGTCCCCATTCTAAGTGGCCTACAATACGGCCCCGTGCGAACGGTTTGTCTTAAGCATGACGGCGATGCGAACACAGTTAACGACAAACGTCGTTCGTAAACGGGTAAACACGTCAACTTAAAAAATACTCCATCAGGTAGAGCTCACCATGCAGAAGATAAGACAATCAAATAGAGAGAGAGAGAGAGAGAGAGAGAGAGAGAGAGAGAGAGAGAGAATGTGTGTCCTGAATGACCTCACGCATCGTAGAGCACCTTCATCAGTGACGTGCACAGACTTTCAGAAGGGCAGGGGCTCAGTTGAAAAAAGGGCACTCCCCTAACATTTTTAAAAATGAAATCCGCAATGCCATATAGGCTATATATATGTATACACACACAAAGAAAAATTTTAAAATTGTATGTGGTAAATATTCTTAAATTCCATTAAATTCAATGCATTATTTTTGTATATAAAGCTGATTAAAGAAAATAAATGAAAATTTGTTGTAAAAAGGCATGTTTTTATTGCAAGATTTTCAAAAGATATGAAGATATTGAAATATTGGAGTGTATTTACAATTATTATTCAAATTGCTTCAAAAATATATTTCCCTTCACTTTTATTATCTTAGGCCTAATCTAATCTAATCTAGGTAGTAGACCTAATTAAGCTTTTGTTAACCAAATTCACAATATTAATAGCATGCAATTTCTAAATAGTTACTTTACTTATAACTTTTATAAGTATCAATCAGCAGGATAAAGGGCAGAAGGATCTACCGTAATTGTCGTCCTTGCGGAAAAATTGCATCGTTTTATAATAAATAATCTAGGTATTTTTATTCACTTTTAATGAAAATTGTATTGTTTTTAAAATCAATTTCATATTAAAAATGAAAAGGTTATGATATGTTGTTTAATAAATCATTTATTAATTTAATGAAATTCATGCCAGTACTAAAACCCCAAATCCATCGTTTGACACACTGGTGTACTGATGGGCCTAGCCTAGTAGGCCTAAGACTAAGTAGGGGACGTGGACGTTTTTACCAACTTTACGAGTAATGTCATACAATATTTTTTGGAGTAATGTCACACTGCTTTGGATTCCAACTTACCATAATTATCAGTGAGAAATCACTAGTGAGCTTAGGTTAACGTAAAATAAACAAACAGTAACAATACACCCACATACCCGAGAGACGCAATCAACAGTGAACAGCTGCAGTCAGTGTTACCACTAGGGACGCCCTCCCTGATTGACAAATAATAGTAACGGTATGTTAAGTTTATTATTCTAATAAAAAAATCATAGATCAAAGTAATTCCAGTTTTGAAAATCTGTTGAAGTAGCAGTAACTAAATAAAAATATAACTAATTAATTCAAATTTATGTCGAATCAATATATTTATGAATTTTGACTAAAAGGGCACTTTTGATATGAAGAAGAAAAAGGGCAGGGGCTCAAGCACCCCAAGCACCCCCCCCCTGTGCACGTGCCTGATTCCTTCATTATTATTACATGCCAGACTGGCGAATATTTATTTGGACAATGTATAGGAAATCATTACTCAGATTTCCTTGTTGAGAGGGTATTGTTAGTTCAAACAAATTAACATTTATTCGTAGAATCAACGTGTAACTCTTTATTTATATTGTTTTCGTGAGTAAACTTGAACATTATAACCAACCAACCAACTAAGGAAAAAAAATTAAAATTTGATCTTTGCGAATAAGCTATTCAAATTTTTCTTTCTTTTTCAAAGGAAATATACCACGAAACTTGCATAATTTACTTTATATGAAGTCTGGGTAACTTAAACAATGTAATCATTCATATTTTTAACTTGTATTATTCAGCATTTGTGCTGGTGTTTTAAAGATAAACCAAATATCAGTCAGTCAATTCTCTCTCTCTCTCTCTTATATATATATATATATATATATATTTTTTTTTTTTAAAGGACGACGCTTGTGTAGAAGAACATTCGCACAAGATGGGGAGAGAGAACGAGCAAATGAAAAATGAGGCACCTCCCAGGAATCGAACCCGGATCATCCAATTGCCGGTCGGATATGCTAACCATTCATTGCAGTGGTTAGCACATCCGACCGGCAATTGGATGATCCCGGGTTCGATTCCTGGGAGGTGCCTCATTTTTCATTTGCTCGTTCTCTCTCCCCATCTTGTGCGGACGTTCTTATGCACAAGCGTCGTTCTTTATATATATATATATATATTATATATATATATTATTATATATATATATGTTGTTGAAGAGACCTGAGACCTTGAATGGCATTAAGATAAAAACATTACGCGTTTAGGAAGGAAAGTAACGGTATATATTTATTCCCCGCGTCTGGTGTGTGAATTTGACGAGTAGATCCGCTCGAAAATAGCCTTTGGCGAGTTTGTTTGGAGGTGATAGTTTTGTAGTTACTCTTCGCCTTTATGAGGCTGTTATAGGTGCGTGTACGCCTACAGTAAGGTTGCATTTGCTTAAAACTAGTCATTTGGAGCAATTGTTTGTTTTACCACAATAAATTTTCATTTTTCGCAATGCTTCGAGTGATGCGTACTAAAGATTATATATATATATATATATATATATATATATATATATATATATATTTATATGATGAATAAAACCACGAAGGAAAGGAAACACAGATGGTGGTCAAGCGCTTTCGTCTAATGACATCCTCAGGAACACTGAAGTACATAAAGAATTACAGCCTATATATAGGTTACAAAAAAAAAAATATATATATATATATATACAATAAACGGAGAAACGAAATTAAAGGATTGTGGAAGGGGGCACACAAATTTATAAGGAAAAACTATCGATTTTTAGCACAAGATTAAAAGATTTGTTTCCAAACAATGTTATAGATAAAAAAAATAAAATAAAATATATATATACAAATTTATACTGGAAATCTGCCCAAGTTTTAGCACTCTGCTCTTTTTGTATATAAAAATTGAACAATTATCGATTTTTAGCACAAGATTAAAAGATTTGTTTCCAAACAATGTTATAGATAAAAAAAAAAAACATATATATATATATATACACACAAATTTATACTGGAAATCTGCCCGGGTTTTAGCACTCTGCCCTATTTTTTTGTACATAAAAATTGAAAAAATAAGTTATTAGGGTGGCATACAAATTTTACCAAAGATTTAGCGTTCTACCTTTCTTATCTAAATCTGTTCTGAAGGAATTCAAAACAACAGGATCGAGGTGAAAAAGACCTTTGCTTATGTTGAAGTTATTTGTTAGTTGGATAATGGCAGACTCAAGAATATTTCTATTAACAATGTTGCTAGAGTGGAATAAAACTGAAGCATTATTCCAATCAATACAGTGGGATAACTCTGACAAATGGACAAAAAGGGCACTGGAGAATTGTCCTGTTCTAACGGAATATTGATGCTGTTTTATACGTGTGTGCAAATCCTTTCCCGTCTGACCTATGTAAAAGGAATCACATTGTTTACAACCAATTTTATAGATAATGCCTGAATTATTGGTAGGGCTATTTTTTACTATGATATTTTTCACAATATTGTTATATGAAAATACTACATTAATATCCAAAAGTTTAAATACATTAGCAATGCCTAAAAAGCCCGGGAAAAATGGAAGTACTAAAATATTTTTTGACAAAGTACGAGTGTTATTATTGACGCGATAGAAAGTCGTTTTGCCTTGTTGAGACAAGATTCCATAAACGCAGATGGATAACACAGATCACTTCCAATACCGTTGATTTTTTCTAATTCGGCATCGATGTATTCCGGACTGGCGATCCTAAGGGCGCGGAGAAACATTGAAGAAAAAATGGCCTTCTTAGTGGGGGTGTCATGTCCCGAGTAAAAGTGTACGTAGGACAAATTGTTTGTTTTTTTCCGATAGATACTAAACTTAAAACCTGGGCTTTCCCTATGTACACGCACATCCAAAAATGGGATTGAATTGTCTTGTTCCACTTCTAAAGTAAACTTAATAGAGGGGACTTGATCATTTAACTGAAGGAGGAAGTTCTCTAGGTCACGATTCATGGGCCAGATACACAAAATATCGTCGACGTACCGCAACCAAGGTACGTTTTGACGTTTGTTCATCGTTTACAAAAGTGCCGATTGACGATATGCTTGACTTTCTCTCCCAAGAATTACATAAGTATGACCTGCCACTACCTTCACACATTGTTTTGGAACTTATTAAGCTTTGCATCAAAGACTGAAAATTCACTTTCAATAACGAGTATTATCAACAAGTTTTTGGGATGGCCATGGGCAACCCCTTGTCGCCCCTCCTCTCCAATATTTATATGGAGTTTTTCGAAATTACTTACATTCCGAGAATCCTGGGGGTTGGCATCCCTTGGTTGCGGTACGTCGACGATATTTTGTGTATCTGGCCCATGAATCGTGACCTGGATAACTTCCTCCTTCAGTTAAATGATCAAGTCCCCTCTATTAAGTTTACTTTAGAAGTGGAACAAGACAATTCAATCCCATTTTTGGATGTGCGTGTACATAGGGAAAGCCCAGGTTTTAAGTTTAGTATCTATCGGAAAAAAACAAACAATTTGTCCTACGTACACTTTTACTCGGGACATGACACCCCCACTAAGAAGGCCATTTTTTCTTCAATGTTTCTCCGCGCCCTTAGGATCGCCAGTCCGGAATACATCGATGCCGAATTAGAAAAAATCAACGGTATCGGAAGTGATCTGTGTTATCCATCTACGTTTATGGAATCTTGTCTCAACAAGGCAAAACGAACTTTCTATCGCGTCAATAATAACACTCGTACTTTGTCAAAAAATATTTTAGTACTTCCATTTTTCCCGGGCTTTTTAGGCATTGCTAATGTATTTAAACTTTTGGATATTAATGTAGTATTTTCATATAACAATATTGTGAAAAATATCATAGTAAAAAATAGCCCTACCAATAATTCAGGCATTATCTATAAAATTGGTTGTAAACAATGTGATTCCTTTTACATAGGTCAGACGGGAAAGGATTTGCACACGTATAAAACAGCATCAATATTCCGTTAGAACAGGACAATTCTCCAGTACCCTTTTTGTCCATTTGTCAGAGTTATCCCACTGTATTGATTGGAATAATGCTTCAGTTTTATTCCACTCTAGCAACATTGTTAATAGAAATATTCTTGAGTCTGCCATTATCCAACTAACAAATAACTTCAACATAAGCAAAGGTCTTTTTCAACTCGATCCTGTTGTTTTGAATTCCTTCAGAACAGATTTAGATAAGAAAGGTAGAACGCTAAATCTTTGGTAAAATTTGTATGCCACCCTAATAACTTTTATTTTTCAATTTTTATATACAAAAAAATAGGGCAGAGTGCTAAAACCCGGGCAGATTTCCAGTATAAATTTGTTATATATATACTGTATATATATATATATAAATGTTTTTTTTTTATCTATAACATTGTTTGGAAACAAATCTTTTAATCTTGTGCTAAAAATCGATCGTTTTTCCTTATAAATTTGTGTGCCCCCTTCCACAATCCTTTAATTTCGTTTCTCCGTTTATTGTATATATATAAGTTATATATATATATATATATATATATATATATATATATATATATATATACATATTTTTTTTTTTTGTAACCTCTATATAGGCTGTAATTCTTATGTACTTCAGTGTTCCTGAGGATGTCATTAGACGAAAGCGCTTGAGCACCATCTGTGTTTCCTTTCCTTCGTGGTTTTATTCATCATAAATATTTTTCACGTGTTACTTTCGTGAAATAATTTTCATATTTATTTATATATATAACCTGGTAGTTAAAACGCTGGGCTGCTGATCAGGAGGTAACCGGATCGAGTCCGGTAGAAAATTTTGTGATTTCAGCCCTACTTGACTAGTCATGTTAATCTTTAGGTCTAAGATTGGGCAACAAGTTTGACCTTCGTCAGAATAAGCAATTCGAGAGGAAGCTAAAACCCTATTCAACCATATATATATATATATATATATATATATATATATATATATATATATATATATAATATTAACTCATACATCCAGTATAAATAAAAAATATTCGCCTATCATAGTTATACTTATATATATTCAGATTGAAGCGATAAAATATATATATAAAAAAAAACAAAGAAATGTAAGAGGTCAAACTTTTACCCGCAGCATATTTAATAAAACAATAGTTATATATTTAAAAAATTGCATTAAATTTTACTCTTGGCTAAAAAAAAAAAAAAAAAAGTTATCCTTTAAATCTTTAAAAACGGGAACTATCTATCGATAACTCGGTAACTTTAAAATTTATGTATTAATTAAAATTGAAATTTATTACTCTATTACTCTTTTACATTAGAGAGAAAACAGAGTATTTAAAATATTCTTTCGCGAAGTATTCTCTTAGAATATTGTGCAAAAAAAAATATTCTTTTAAATATAGGAGCAGTAAAGTTAAGTGTATTATTATTATTATTATTATTATTATTATTATTATTATCGATAATATTCATAATTACAAACTAAGGAATAGTTAAGAATTATCAGTGAAAAGATGAAATTTATATACATAAAACTAGTAATTAAAGTTGGGAATATATATATATATATATATATATATAACCTTGGTTTTGCTTCCGCCCGAATTGTTCATCCTGACGAAGGTCAAGCTTGTCACTCCACCTTAGACCTACAGTTTAACGTGGAATCCCCCCCACTAGCAGTCCATTGTTTTAACCACTAGGCTACCCAGAGTATCCATTTACCTACCAACCAATTTTTTTATTGTGTTGAAGGATGAACAGCTGCGTTTTTCTGCGCGCCGCCTGCCGTCGCTGGGTCTCGATCCCTGGGACCGATGGATTCGTAGTCGCGCAACATAGGAATTTTCAGTATTAACTAATATATGGCTGCGAAATTAACACAATAGACGAGAGGGTGAGCTTGGTTCTATGGAATACCAAGTACTACAAATCGATCCATCGCTACACAATTTAAATTCTGTAGCGATATCCCTATTTTTATCTTCATTCAAGCTAAAAATAAGGATTTAAGTCAGCCATTGGAGGATAGGCAAACCAAGACACGAAGTCATATCCCAGAATTATCCTAAATTTTCTTTAAGCTCCTGCGCGTTTAAAACATCCCTTTTTCTGGAGGGGGTGGTGGGCAGTCATGGATGGATTTTAAGGAGTCAGTTTTGTTTTTCTTGTTTTTCCTTTTTCATGTATTTTCTTGTTTAAACACGTGTGTTACAGTAATATTAGGATTTATAGAATAGAATAGAATCTTCCATCCAGCGTGGTTTTCTCAAACTCTACCTTACTTGATTCGGTCTACATAAGTATATACTTGTAGCAGGGGCGCAATACATACATACATACATACATATGATATATATATATATATATATATATGTACCTGTGGAAATACTTTGTATACGTGTACATACATGGTATACATATGTGTATATATTCACATGCGTGGTTGGCAAAATCTTCGCCTAAATCTATAAGGTAACTCCTTTTATTTAAACAGTGTGCGTCGTCAGTCAGGGAATGCAGGGCGTGAAAAGGAGTATCATGGAATGTGTGTGTGTGTGTGTGTGTGTGTGTGTGTGTGTGTGCATACAGATTTATGCGATTTAAGCATGCCAACTATTGTCATTCATATTTATTTCACGTTTACTCGTGCCCCGAAGTAGTTGGTGTGGGTATTTGGTATTGTAGTGAGGTGCGTGGATTAACGTGCAGTTTAATTTGTTACCTAAATATGTAGAAAGATTAAAATAGAAGTATAGAATTAAATAACTTCAAAGGAACGTAGAACATAAATTTTATCACACTACAGGGTGTCCCGTAAGTCTGGACCCATAGAGAAAAATAATAAAATTACAAAATAGTCCAAAAATTTATTTATAATATATTTTTTTATTATTTTTATTATTTTTATTATTTTTTTATTATGATCTTACTCCGCTGGAGTTTTATTTGTGGGGCCACTTGAAAGCCAAAGTGTACGAGGTCAAACTTCAGAACATTTTCCACCTTAAAGCACGCATTGTGGAGGCGTGTCAAGAAATTTCTGCGACTGTGATTCAGAAAGTGCTGTCGCAGTGGAGATTGCGTCTTCAACTATGTGTGCGACACAACGGCGGACACTTTGAACAGATTATGTAATAAATTTTTGGACTATTTTGTAATTTTATTATTTTTCCCTATAGGTCCAGACTTACGGGACACCCTGTATACTAAACTCCTCATACTATATATATATATATATATATATATATATATATATATAATCATAAATTAGTGGTCTAATTGGATTCCTAAAATGGAAATATCAAAGACATAAATACAAAATGTAAATAGATTTATTGCAGCTTTTTTTTTCCTCCAAATGAAAATTATCAATCTTTTCTTTCCATTTCATTGGTGATGCCATTGAGGAAGTCGAAACTGATATGAGAAAATAAAATTTAGTTGTTCATCCTTTTTCGATTTGATTTCAAAGTAGAATCCATTTTTATGTCTAAGCATACAAGCATATATGTCCTGCGTATATATATATATATATATATATATATATATATTACAGGAAGATCGAATTTCAATTTTTTTTCACAGTTTCACCTTAAAATGGTTTCGAAATTTTATTTTCTTTAAAAAAAAAAAAGCAATTTTTTTTTATTTCTCTTTTGAGGTGTTTTGATCCGCCAGATGTCCCTTTATGTTAAAGAAATAAATAATTTATGATTTATAGATTTTGTTTTCCTACAAAAAGTTAATATTTCATTTTAACAAATTATATGCCCATACCCAAAAGATATATATATATATATATATATATATATATATATATATATATATATATATGTATATATTAAAGTAAACAATACTAATATATTTGCTAAAGCAAAGTACTTTGACCTGTACTAATGATAGTATTGTTTACTTTCAGACCTCCAATTATTCTTGAAATATTCGTGATAGTCGATAGTCGATAGTGAGCCTCCATTTCCGGATATTTCAGACTCTTCTTACATTCGAAATATTTATTTCCGACAAGTAATTTTCATACCTGAAGTTAATTAATTACCAAAAAGGTGAAAAATCTTTGATAATTTTAATTATATATTTGAAATATGTGATTTCTTTTTAGAAAATCAACTCTTATTTTGCGAGTGTCAAAGTTTCTTCCTCATCCGTCACATGGTTAATTGGTTAGTTGGTTGAAGGTTGTTGGTTGTGTTATTATTGTTGTTGCTGTCGTTATCTCTAGACTGAAATGTTTTACGAGTGCGTAAATGCTATAAACCATATAACAACTATGCAGTGGTAGCATTATGGCAATAAACTTAAGTTTATTGCCATAGAAACGAGCATTATTCAAATAAGAACATTTGAATTGGTTGTCAGATAGGTTGGTTATAACCAGGTGTCTTTTGTGTGCGTATATGTATATACGTACATTATATATGTATGTACGTACGTACGTATTCAGACCTTAAAACATGATGGCCGAGAGTATGTATACTCACGCGAGACTGCACGAAAAATAAATATTTTTAATGGCTGCACAAATACATTAGTTTCCTTAAGTCACCATAAAATGGAAATAAAATACTGAATTCAATTTTATATATATATATATACAGAGTGGCCCATAAGTCGCAATCGGTTATAATTAAAGCGAAAATCCATCTAGCGGATTTAAAAAAAAAAAAATAGGATATTTATAGAGATGTTTATATTTTGCATTTTGAATAATCAATAAATATTTCTAAACTTATTACGAACTTTTTACTTGGTTTGATTTTTTTTGTATTTTCGTTTTAATTATAACCGATTGAAACTTATGGCCCACCCTATATTATATATATATATATATATATATATATATATATATATATATATATATATGAAAATTAATTATTTCACGAAAGTAACACATGAATAATATTTATGAAGAAAATAACCACGAAAGAAAATTAAAACACAAAATAGTGCTCTAGCGCTTTCGTCTGATGACATCCTCAGAAACACTAAATGTTCCTGAAGATGTCATTAGACGAAAGCGCTTCAGCACTATTTCGTGTTTTAATTTTCCTTTGTAGTTATTTTCTATATATATATATATATATATATATATATATATATATATATATATATATATATATATATATATATATATATATATATATATACCGGGTGATCCATTTAAGAACATTTTTAATTTGGGTAAGGTTTTAAATGGATCACCATATGTATATATATATATATATATAGGAAGTTCATTTTTATTCACGATTTATATCATAAGTCACACATTCCTTTTGAAGTTTAAATATAAATGTTCCGGTGTGTGTGGTGTGTGGTCAACCTCGCATAAACCGCTAATCCGGAATTTGACAAATTGAAAACCCAAATCACATTTATGTTTTAGCCAGAACGCAAAATATATGGGTTTCTTTCCTGTTCATATTTTGAATTTTTAATTTGGGGCCAAAATCCTATAATAGTTCGTCCTTTGATTTTTAGTGGAGATTAAAAGTCTGCGATTACATGGCAGTAGTCCTTACGCGTATTTCCGACTGAATTAAAGGGTTCGAAGGGGATTACTTCCTTTGTACTGTAGTTCATTTTCATTGAATGCATTTTATAAGATTTGTTACTCTTTAATGATTTAAAAATAAGGTGATTGTTCCTACTTACTATTTCGGATATCAGGTTTTGAAAAACGTTTTATTTCACGAAATAAACACTGGAAATGAGAAGTCTGAATATATATATATATATATATATATATATATATATATATATATATATATATATCAAACACTTAAGTAGCGAACACTTACTGTAATTCATACTAGTGTTTTGCAAATTTATACTTACTTTTAATTGTATGTACGTTATACTTTATTATTATTATTATTATTATTATTATTATTATTATTATATACTGTACACTGCGCAAATGACGAAACAAAATTATAAAAAATAATCTCTGAATCTCTGAAATCCATAAAAAAAATCATAACAAATCAGTGTAGCTTTGAATACACGAAAGGCTTTCGAATCGTTTTTCTTTTTCCTTGTGGGTTTGCAGCATATATATATATATATATATATATATATACACACACACAACCACACAGTATATATATATATATATATATGTAAAAATGAACAAAGAACAATTCCTATACCATCATTATATGGATTCATTGTCTTCATGCAGTACTTACGTTCTTATAGTTTTTATGTTTGAATGTTCATTTTTACATAAGAAACCAAAATCGCCTAAGCGAGTTTTGGATAGAATTTCGATTTGTACTTCTTTATTCATTACTGTATTTCCCTAATTCATCTTTTCTAATAATGACTTATACACTATGACGTCATAAAATAACTTAATTCTCTCTACGTTTCCCATACCTTGTACACTGAATCATGTGCTTAGTATTTGGACATCTTCCGTATTCAATGTATGGTAAATTCTTTAATAATAATGTTGTGGTGTTATGTAGTATAAATATTATTATTCAACCATATTCATCCATACGTCACATTTTCCCGTCATTAATTTCCCTTGATCATTATCCTATATAAATTTTATTAAATATTCATTTTTACTCGTGTCAAGCTATGAAACGCAAAACTTCATGCATTCGTTCGAAAACGCAAAAATACGTTCTCGTATTATTTTTTTCATTTTTATTTTTAATTATATCACCTCCCGCATTGAACTCGAAAATGCTGAGGTTAAGTTATCAAAATTCCGCTAACTGGCAAAATTGAACGCTTCAAAGATAAAATATCTCCTTTCGCTCCGATTCGAATTTATAACATTATCATGCGTTATGTTATATTATGTGTGTCATGTCTCATGTACTTGTGTTGTACTAATAACCATATATAATAACCATATATTATAACCATATATTATAACCATATATTATAACCATATATAAAAACACTGTAATTAATAATAACTTGTAATGTACTGACACTGTAAGAATGGTAAACAACGTAATGTACTTCAATGAAACTGTAATTAAATTTAATGATTTAATATACAATGTAAGAATGTACTTTAAATGGAAGTGTAATTAAACAACAATAAGTGAATGTGAAGTAATCCATAATCGCAATCATAATTGTAATAGACCAAAACGAAAATGTGCTCAGTGGTGTACTTAAATTGTACCTATGTACTATTACGAAATGATATCGTCTTCACAAATGAAGACTCGGCAAAAATATACGATTAGTTTTTATTTTTATTTTTTAAATTTTTATTTGGAATCTTTCAAACATCTAATCATGTGTTTAAAAGGGGGGAAACTTAACCTTCAACTGCCTTCCCCCAACATTTAGGTTTATATTATACATGTATTTGTAAAATGAACAGCACTTCATTACTGCTCTCTTCTTTAGTCACTACTTCGATTAACACTCCCTTGTTAGCAGCCTTGCTGCGGGGAGGGGGCAGAGGCCCCTTGCCTCCTCAATTTTTAGATTCCGGCCTGAGCCATGGTCGAAAGAGGTCGAACCTCTACCCCTGTAAATTCAGAGCACTACCTGTACATTTTGAGAAGTAAACTAGAGTAAAAGAAGTTTTTATCTTTTCCTTCGAGCCTTGTTCTCTTCAGGAATTTAGTCAGTAAAGTCGATAAGTTATAAAAGAAAAAGCCGGTAATTTAGTACCAAGAGAAAGTATCAGAGTATTATAGAAAGAGAAGAATTAACAACTGTCGACCATAAAGCGAGAGAAAAGAATTAGAATGTTATAGAAGAAATATCCGTTGCTGCCTCCTAACCAGAACCCCCTCTCGATTCCGAACCACCCCAGGGCCATAGACGGAGGGGTTAACATATATATATATATATATACACACACACACACACACACAGTGTATATATATATATATATATTATATATATATATATATATATATACAGGGTGTTTGAAAACTTTCTGTACAAATTGTAATGGGGGATAGGCAACACCAAGACAAACCCTTTTCGTCTATAAGTGTATGTCCGCTGACGTCACCATTCGGCGCGAGAGGGCGCCGCTGCAATTGGCTAAAAGGTGAAGTGGGCTAGACTCGCGCTTGCCGCGGGCATTCTTAAATCGGATGTAGTACGCGTAACATGGAGCGCTTCACGACTGCTGAGATGGCTGACATGCATATGGTGTATGGGGCTGCCAATGGAAACGGAAGAGCTGCTGTGAGGTTGTACCGACAGCGCTTCCCAAACAGACGTGTGCCAAACCACCAAACGTTTGCGCATTTGCATCGGCGACTGCGAGAAACTGGAACATTCCATGCAAACATGCATGACACTGGTCGGGAGAGAAACGTGCGCACTCCTGACATGGAAGAAGAAATCCTACGGCGATTTGAGGACAATCCAAGCGCAAGCACGCGAGGTGTTGCACGTATCCTCTGTGTGAACCACGACCTGGTCTGGAGAGTGTTGCACGAGCAGCAGTTACATCCGTTTCATCGTCAGAGAGTCCAGGCATTACAACCTCGGGATTACCCTCTTCGTGTGGAATTCGCACGCTGGTTTCTGCAGCAGACAGCGGTGCAGCCTAATTTTCCGGCTTATGTGCTGTTCTCAGATGAGGCCTGTTTCACACGTGAGGGTGTGTTTAACATGCACAATTCTCACGTGTGGGCGCACGCAAATCCACATGCTACACGGGTGGATGCTCATCAAGAACGGTTCGCCGTCAATGTTTGGGCGGGTATCGTCCATGGCAAGTTGATTGGGCCGTACCTGCTGCCTGCCCGACTCGACGGGCGGGTTTCGGATATTTCTTGAAGAAACGTTGCCGGAACTGCTGGAAGATGTTCCCGTGGCTATTCGTAGACGAATGTGGTTTCAACACGACGGGGCCCCAGCACACTCCAGCAACGATGTGCGGGATTATCTGAACGCCACTTTTGGGGACCGATGGATAGGCCTGGGTGGGCCCGTAGCCTGGCCACCGAGATCGCCCGATTTAACATGCCTCGATTTCTTCCTGTGGGGACACATGAAGAACCTCGTGTACGAGACTCCCATTTACTCAGAAGAAGACCTCGTAGCAAGAATCGCTGTCGCCGCTGGAACTGTTCCCGAAATGCCGGGAATCTTTCGACGTGTACGTCGGTCAATGCTTCGACGCTGTCGAGCATGCATTGATGCTACCGGTCGCAACTTTCAACACCTTCTTTAAATAAACGTGCCTTCTTTAAATAAACATGTTACGTCTTGGTGTTGCCTATCCCCCATTACAATTTGTACAGAAAGTTTTATATATATATATATATATGAATGAAATGAAATGAATGATGCAAACCCACAAAAAAAAAATGATTCCAAGGCCTTTCGTGTATTTAGAAGTACACACTGACGAGATGTACTTATGAATACACGAAAGCACGTAAGGCTTTGGACTCATTTTGTTTTTGCTTGTGGGTTTGCATCATATACAGTGTATACACACACACACACACACACACACACACACACACATATATATATATATATATATATATATATATATAATTATATATATATATATATAATATATATATCTATATATATATATATTATATATCCTGTAATGAGATAGTCTAGTTATGCTTAGGTAAGGTCAGATGTTTAGTGGGTAATATTAATTAGACTAAATACTAGCAAAGGTTACTTAAATTTCGTGACCCAAATTCAGCGGCGTTACGACGACAAAACGTGAAGTCTAAGTGATATATTAATAGCATATCAGTGGCTGTAATCGGTTCTACTACAGAGTGTCCCATAAGTCCCTAGACCGTTAAACTGTTTCCTATTAGAATAGGATGAGGGTAAATGGGATAAAGGTACTTATGGGACACCCTGTACAACAAAACGTAAACGGCAACAAATGGTCGTGTGATATTCGGTTTAGTTTATAAATGTATGAAATTGAGTGGAATATAAATGAAAGTAATTGGTAATAAATTGTGATAATTCTTTGTTTCCCATTTTTCAGCCTTTTATCAATGACCATTTGGCCAAATTAGATCCGAACAACCCTGTTGACCTTATGGATGAATATCTCATTGAAATGAAGGAAACGATATCAGAAGCACTTTCTCATTTCAGTAATGTAATTAATTTTTTATATATTTCTTCAGATTTGATAAGAACCGTTTTTGATTTGTTTGTTGCTGGTAATGATCCTATCGCAACCATGGTTCGTTGGATTCTGTTTTACGTGGCCAAATTCCCACACATTCAAAAGAAAATACAAGACGAAATAGATAAAATTGTTCCAACTGATAGACTTCCAGGTTTGGAACACAGAGAAAAGTACGTTCAGTTTACATTTCACATCCAAATTTATGTATATATAAATAAATTATATATATAAATATATCCAATTAAAACGCAACCCAGAGAATATTGTTATTGTTTATCGTACATTAAATGCACTCACACATTACAAAGTAAAACAGTAAAGTAGCTGAAGTTGCAAATGACACTAAGGTCATTACAAAAGATGTTGAAAATGTCCACCTTGTTCTTGCAGGCACGCATTTACTCTTTTGACTATGTTCCTTGCAACACGACGAAGTGTAACTTTATCAATAAAGGAAACACAATGTTCGATGTTTCGTTTAAGTTCTTCTACGGTGGGCTGATTGCTTTTTAGGAACTCCCAAAGGAAAGGTCTGTAGATATTAAATCTGGCGACCTCGGTGGCCACAAGCCCTTCGAAATGATGTGTGTCCCAAAGAACTCTTGCATGGATGTGTGGGCGGTATGGGCAGTGACTCCATCTTGCTGAAACCAACAGTTCTCTTCATCCAGTTCCAGCAAAGCAATTAACTGCATCATTAGGTGTTGCTACAGATCAGCATTTTCTGTCTCCTCGAAAAACAGTGCTCCAATTACTAGTGATGTAGCGGATGTCATTTTGTTCACATCCGCGGATGCGGATGTGGATGAGGATGTTTGATTTCAACATCCGCGGATGCGGATGCGGATGCGGATGTCTACATTTTCGTTATTTTTTAGGATATATTCGAGATTTGTTGTGTTTAACGTATATAATAAGTTATTATATAGAGAGAGCTGTAGCTATAATGTAGTATAATTGATTAATTGTACAATAATTGCTGTACTTTTCTCTGAACATATAAAATAATATCAAGCATCTAACTAATATAGAAATCAATTAGTGAATTCGTCTGCAAATAAATTCGTTATATTTTGTTGAGTTTCAGCCACAATTAGAAACCATAATTGTGTTACCAGGATGCGGGACGTGAACCCAACTCAAATGCACCCCACCGACCTCTTTCCCCAACCTCCACCCTTATAGAAAGAGATCTTTAATTAGCTTGATAACTATTTATATTAAGTTCAAAGTTTTATTAGGCATATTTATAAATGAGTAATTAAAATAAAGTAAACTAAGATGTTCATCGTTTAATGTTCAAACTTAATTATAGGAAGGTTATGCTTAAGGAACATTAATTTTTCTGCCTTTTCTGCTGCCAGTCTGTTTCTCTTTTCATCATATATTAATCCAGCACTGCTAAATAATCTCTCGCTTGGTACGTTTGTTGGAGGACAGGCTAAATGTTTCCTTGCAAGTTTACTCAAGTATGGATAGATATTCTGCGTATTTTTCCACCAACTAATAGGATTGTCACATGCAGCCAGGCGTTTTTCTTGGTGATAGCTCTCGATCATTTTTACTACATCTTTTGACATCGCGTAGGTCTCGTCATTGCTGCTTGACTCAAGAAACTGAGAGACAGATTCTGTGATAGATTTGCTTGTTGAAGGTGTTGGTTCTGTCACTGAAACTTTTATTCTTTTGGTGGGTGGCGAAGCGACAGATTCAAGAGATTGAAGCTCTTCAACTGCTTTGCCAAGTGATGATTTAACTCGTTCTAATGTACTAGGTGAAAATAACTTAGCTTTGTAACGTGGATCTAAGTAGGTTGCAAGAGAGTAACTTCATACAAGAACAGCCTCTCGTCTTGTCGCTTGCATCACTTTTGCGCACAATGAATTAGTTCTATTAATATAGTAGAATTTGATAATTTCCGCTTATTAATGACGTTTTATCTCAACGGTCCACATCCGCACGACATCCGCAGTCCAAAGTGCGGATGCGGGTGCGGATGCGGATACGAGAAAATGTGCGGATGTTCCGCGGATGCGGATGCGGATGTGACCTACATCACTACCAATTACTCGTAATCGTGATTCAACGCCAACTTCCACTGGATGCAAAAGTCTCTCATGCGTAGCATGGGGATTTTCATAGCACCACAGTCTTTCGTTCTGACTATTCACGTATCCATCCAAATGAAACTAGGCTTGAAGTGGCCCGCTTCACCGGTAAAGAACACATTGTCGAAAACGTTTATTCCATCACGGATAAAATTGCGAAACCATTGACAGTACCAAGCTCTGTCATACAGAATAAGATTTCGATTTGAAGTAATGTTCCATAATAAATGCGCGCTGTTCTTTGGAAAAACATATCCCACCTCCAACAACACAACCGACAAGCTGAGCAGGTGAAGATTATGTCAGCAAAAGCCGGTTTAGCGCAAGCGCAGTGCTGCCACTCTGCGAATCGCTGAAAGCACCAAAGAATGTTCGTTAATATTATATAGGAGCTACAATACAATAATATTCTCGGATTCCTCGGATTGCGTTTTAATTGGGTCATCCATATATATATAATTTTAAAGTGGTTCTCTGCGTAGGGTGAGTTTCTTTTCTTCGAATGTTCGTGCTATCCCGTTATTTAGTAGTGACACATAAAAAACCAATTCCCGCTCAATCGAATAATATTTATGGGTTGCTCAGGGGCCTCAAAATCTTTCCCCACCCTGACAGGGGCGCTCAGACAGTCTGACATAAGTAACTATATGTATTTTTGTAAGAATACGACTTTTTCATAAATGATAATTTTAAGTTGCGTAAAATAATTATATATTTAATTCCTGAAGATATATTTCAGGAGGTTTATTGCAATTCTAAAACTTCTCCTTCAAGGAAAGTAACTTGGCAATACTTTAAAAGCCTTTCATTCATCAGATGAACAGAAATTGTAGAATGGCTTTCCTACGCAGTAGCTAAAATATCAGGAAATTCCAGGTAGATGGGTCTCAATTGAGAGGAATGAACGAAGAGAAACGAGAAAGGGGTATAGGGGTACAGGGAGGAAATGAAGCGGGAACGGAGAGGAAGAGAAACGATGCCACGGTTCAACCAGGTGCTCTCCGTTGAATGTCCGGGTTTAAAACGAATGCGCTCAGTTGGGAAGACAAGTCCTCATTGTAGATTTGGGGATCCGAACTCTAAGGTCTCCAAATTCCACCAAGGAGACAAGTAGAGCCACTAAGAAAGTGACAACAAATGTCGACGGCAAAACCGCCGATACCTTCCCGCAGGGTGGAAGAGAGAAATTCTCTATCCTCTGCGAGGCCACGCTGTATCCGTCTTCTATTTGACAACCAAAAGAAATTTGGAGGTGTTTCGATGATATATAACGCTCGCGTCATCAGCCAGCGGTAAAATCTGTTCGGCAGTTGTAATTTGCACAAATGTTTTTTAATTGTGTAAATTAGACCATTTTTGGGATTGAACATATCAACCGCGATTGGTTTGTCAGATGCAAATTTTTGCATGACTGATATCGTAGTAGTTTAACGATGGAAAAGATATCGTTTGTGAATTTTCCACAAAAGCTATAGTTTGTGCTAGTAGTACTTTCCACCAAAGTGTGGCTTATTGGTCCAATTTCCGAGCTGATCCCAAATGACACTCGCTTCGATCAAGCAGATGCTGTTGTTCTTCCATTTGCACAAAGTGCAGATGATGATCATCTGGGAGAGTGCAACGACCACCATAACGGAGACGATGGGACTATGGAACAAAGTGCGAGTTCCAACAACGATGGCTAAAAATAACATCTTAAAACTGTAAAAACGTCTCAGAAGTTGGAAGAACTTGAAAAAGAGTACGAAGAGGAGTAAGAAGCAAATTGGGAATGAGGCAAAGTTCTCAAAAAAACTGGATGAGCTGTTTTATATTGCGCATGTTGACATTTTTTCAGTTCATCAAGATCTCTGAAGATCAGAAATTCTTCTCTTTCAGCCAGAAGAGAGAAGGGGACATAACATCGGTAAATGTTCGTCTGACGTGGAGGAACGAAAGAGTAGGTCGCAGAAGATAGGAAACCCTGGTCCATCGGGAAGAAGAACGAAGAAACGAAGACAACCGTTAACTTGTTTTCCATCAGCACCGATGAAAAAACAACAGGGGAAGATGGCAAATGAAGATAAGAGAAGGGTGCTTGTGGATTTGGGAGATCCAAAACTTGGAAATGACACATGAGAGTTCATGTGGACAGCAATGATGGACATATTCCGGAATGGAAAATCAAGCCTGTAGTGAGAGATACGTGCTTCGATACCACCACGACTAATAAGGGACAACGACCAAGAACTCTACTCTGCTTAAAACGAAGCTAATACTGTGTAGACCCTAAAAAGTTGATTGTGATCTTTCTGGTTGATACCCTCCATCCCGGAATATGGTTAACTTAACGGTGCCTGAGGGGATGCATAAGGCCCGATGGATGGCGAAGATCATTTACACCTTGAAGATCTAGATGTTTTGTTCCCAGTTCCGCCTCACTCCCCTATGAAGAAAAAGATCACCGCCAGTTCAGTCTGTTCACTTGCAAATGAGTTCTTTGGAATAGATGGTAAACTTTCGCATATTAAATCCATTTTTAACTGTGGCTTTAGCCGCTTTATTCCACTAAAAATATAATATAAGCATTTATTACGTACCTTTTTTTTCAGGTAAAAGACAGTGTTTAGGGGAACAGTTTTCTCGCATGGAACTCTTCTTATTCGTTGGGGATTTTCTTCAGAAGTTCACCTTCAGTACCCCAGAAGGCAGTGAAATAAGTATCACTCCGAGGAAAATTCGTATGATAGTGCATAAAACGAATGACAACCAAAAACTCTGCATTAAACTCAGGCTATGATTTGGAAATATATATATATATATATATAATATATATATATATATATATATATATATATATATATATATATAATATATATAATGTTATAATAATGTTATAATGTTTCAGACCAACAAAGACCCTAGGATCCACTCATGGCTGGTCTACCTAACTGTGTTCGTAATCGTGTATTGTGTATGTCCTCCGTGGTGGCGGAGGGGACCTACAATTTTACGTGGGTTCCGAACCACAAGAACATAAGAAACTTATTTAAAAACTGCCGGTAAATTGGCAACGACCAATTTTTACGAAACTAAATAATTATCAATTTAAAAATAATTAATTATCGGTTTAAAACTAAAGATAGAATCTCTCGGTCCAGAGGAGCAAGTCATAATAGACTACTATCCACAAATATGTTACATTCTATATCTATTTATAATGGACATGCAAATATATCAGATCCAAAGAATCCAGTCAATTTCATTACGGTATCCATCAAGTCACGGTCCATATCGATTGCGGACCAAGTCAAAATTTACAACCATATACATTATCAATTTAAAAATAATTAATTATCGATTTAAAACTAAAGATAGAATCTCTCGATCCAGAGGATCAAGTCATAATAGACTACTATCCACAAATATGTTACACTCTATATCTATTATATAACGGACATGCAAATATATCAGATCCAAAGAATCCAGTCAATTTCATTACGGTATCCATCAAGTCACGGTTCATATCGATTGCGGACCAAGTCAAATTTACAACCATATACATTACAATATATACACTTACGAAGAAAAGTGTAGGTGTGGCTGTAAAGACTGTACAGTAATGTAGAAATGTGTGTGCACCCATTATGGGTCTCCCATTTAAAGGTGTTTGTGGGGCAAGTGAAGATCATGAGTTTTTCAATACCTCACAGTACTATGGGGGGCACCGCTCGGCAGAGGAATCTCTTTAAATGGGGTGTGTAAGGACAGAGAGTATCCCCTAACCCAAGACGTTGCCTCCCTATATCCCACAACACTTGTGTTGAGCTGTGGGATCTATCCCCACAAAGCCTTAATTTTACTACCTTAAACTATACCCTTTCTATCAACATGCGCGTCCAATCGATTCTTAAACATGTTTATAGACGTGCTACTAATTACTTCTACCGGCAAACTATTCCAGCTATTTACTATTCTATGCGTAAAAAAGTTTTTCGCAACTGCTGTCTCGAACCTTCTACTTGTCAACTTACACCCGTTATTTCTAGTCCTATTATATTGAGATATTTTGAAAAAGCTATCTCTATCTACGTTATCAAACCCGTTCATAATTTTGAAAACCTGGATTAGATCACCCCTTAACCTCCTAGTCCCGAGTGTAGTCAATTTTAACTCTTTAAGCCTATCCTCGTACGACTTTGACCTAAGAAACGGAATCATCTTAGTTGCTCGTCTTTGAACTCTTTCGATTTTGTCTATATCTTTGCGCATATGCGGATTCCAAAATTGGACCGCGTACTCCAAATGGGGTCTAACTAATGATTTATAAAGAGGAACTATAATATCGCGCGATTTGTACTCAAAATTTCGAGCTATAAAACCTAACACTTTGTTCGCCTTATTCACCGCCGCTGTACTTTGTTTCGCTACTTTTAAATCACCAGTGACTATAACTCCTAAATCTTTTTCCTGCTCTACGCTTGTTAAATCTTTCCCTGACATACTATACGCAAAATTACCGTTACGCGAACCTATATGCATAATTTTGCACTTATCCACGTTAAATCTCATTTGCCATGTGACTGACCAATCAACGATTTTATTCAGATCTTCCTGAATTTTACCTCTATCTTCGTCATTAATCGCCCTACCACCCAGCTTCGTGTCATCCGCAAACTTTGAAACTGTACTGACTAGGCCGACATCTAAATCGTTAATATATATAAGAAAAAGCAAGGGGCCCAATACAGAACCCTGAGGAACGCCACTCGCTACATTAGCCAACACGACTCCGCTCCATCAACGACCACCCTGTTTCCTGCCTCGCAACCATTCTTCTAGCCAATTTATTACTACACCCCTGATTCCATGAGCCTTAGTTTTTTCAATCAGTCTTTTGTGCGGCACGGTGTCAAACGCTTTTTGAAAATCTAAATACACTACATCAACCGCCCGATGTCTATCGTAAACGTTAACCACGCTTTGGAAAAATTTTAAAAGATTAGTTAAGCAAGATTTGTTTCGCCTAAAACCGTGCTGCGTATTTCTAACCAGATTATACACTTCTAAGTGTTCGACTATACGATCCCTAATTATTGATTCCAGTAGCTTACCTACAACAGACGTTAAACTGATTGGCCTATAATTTCCCGCCGCACCTTTATCGCCTTTCTTAAAGATAGGTGTTATGTTTGCTAACTTGAAATTATCTGGTACGCACCCCTCAGAAATAGACGCATTAAAAATCTTTGTTAGCGGCACAACAATGCTATCTTTTAATTCTTTTAGTTGTATGGGATATATGGAATCTGGACCCGGTGATTTACGCGTTTTCATTTTATCAATATAGCGCATTACTTCCCCTTCACTAACGACAATATTATCCAAAATATTACCATTATCAAAAGGTATTATGTCTATGACCGTAGGGATATTCGTTACATCTTCTATAGTAAAAACTGACGTAAAAAATTCGTTTAGCAAGGTAGCCATTTCCTTGTTTTCAGAGACTAGATCTCCATTTCCATTTTTTAATGGACCTAAGACACTTTTTACTGGATATATATTATATATATATATATATATCAAGGAAAATATGCAGGGTGTTTCAGGTCGACCCTAGAAATATGGAAATATGGAAATTGGCGGAATTTGTAGTTTGTATTTGGTATTTGAAGTTTGTCATAGTAATTCCGCCAGTTTTTTGAATTACTATACGATAACTTACCAATTCTTTTACTTATGTATACCTGTTCTGTTTAATTAATTTTATATCAAACGCTCTGTGATTTATATCCTGCTAATAAAGATTATGATTATAATTATGATTATTATAACTTAGATCGCATGTATTCAATGTTTATGTTTTTAAGTTATACTTTCAAATCGTGGCGGAAATATAATTTAGTTTAATTACTGTACACTTTGTTTGTCTGGGGGGCTGTCTCCTGCCAATAAACATTATCAGTATCATCATTATCATTATTTTATATAGATATACATATATATTGTAGTCTTAGCTTTGGATTGCTTCTTTTTACCTGTTTCAATACGTGTCTTAATTTTATTTCTCTTTTTGTTCAAATTTTGAGTTTTAACATTTATTATTGTGTGATTTATAGGTTCGTTTATTAGCTTCAAGAATAGTGTAATATTGTATGGGATTTATATCGTACCAATAAAGCTTGTCATTATCATTAGCATTTTTTTTCCTGTCTTTCTGTGGGTCATTAAAAAGCCATTAACGGATTAAAAGCTCCCATAGGGATTAAAACGGATTAAAAAATTTGCTTCTCAGAGTGCCAACCATCACTGCCAATGCAATCCCTCACTGCCACTCCTATCCTCCTTCCTTCACTCATCGTTTTTGCACCCATGCTATTAATCCTCCTCAATGTTTGTAAACATGAAAGCGTTATGATGATTTTGGTGACTAAAAAGGAGGTAATATATCCAACATAAGAAGACAATTCTGCACTTCAATGTAAGAACCCGTATTTTCATTTTCCGGGTCTATAAGAAGATTTTTAATAATTAATTTTAATATTTTTACGTCCATCTCTTTCGTTGCTTTATAGGCACCCTTTGCGCTGTTTAAATTTCAAGCATAATTCATCAGGAGGAAGCTGTACCTGCAAAAGTCTTCTATTTTAAATACATCGAATGATACGCATTTAATGAAGTGTTATGAACAATGTAAGAGGAAAGTACTTCACATATCTGAAAATCATATATATATTTATTTTATCTTTTATTGTGAGGAACTAAAGGCATTTTTCATATTTTTTTTTTTTTTTTTAATCATAACAGCAATATCTACGACTGAAGATAAATTAAGATAATTGAAACGCGGAAGTTTGGGTTTAAATTGAGTTTATTGGTCAGTTTTAATCTTTTATTGACGACATTTATCGAGTGCCCATTGTAAATTTTCTTATCACTTAAGCATCCTTAACATGTGGTGTATATATAACGCCTTTTATCGTTAGAAAATCTTCAGTTGGGGACATAGCTGCAGGTAAATTTTCATGAGAGGATACGTGTATAAATAAAAGTATAAAAAAGCGAGTAAAGAGATAGTTATAAAGAGAAAGGTTTTATAATTAATGTAAAAGTAGGTGTTTTAATATACAGGAAAGTCATTGTAATGTGCTTTAATTTTGTTACCTCAGTAACATGAAAAAGTTTTCGTTTTCAATGCATAATGATGACTCTCAGTTTCTGCCTACAGAAAGAACGTAGCGCCCATTAATGAAGCGAGTTATTTGTAAGGCAAAATAACGACACCTTATATTTGAAAGTAGAGAAAATTTGTCTTTCTTTAATTCATACGCAATGTCATGTTTAATATATATATATACGAGGAGTGATAAAATAGTATCGATAATTTTATTGCTACGGACAAATGAATGCAAATAGGAAATAACCATTTACATATGCGAGTCTTCCTGCCCTCTGGCGTTTGCAGTCTGAAGCAAAATCTGCTACCATGAGTCAGTAGTTGGTTGGAGCACTGAAAAGGAGGGTGTGTTTTTGCAGTACGTATAAATCTTTGAAATGGAACAACGCGCGTTCGGAGACGAACGAAATTATTAAAACAGCTTTTGGAAATGATGCTCTCAGTGTAGTTAACGTTTACAAATGGCACAAAAAGTTTAAAAATGGAGAAACATTTGCTCGTACCAGAAATCGAATCTGTTGGACATTTTCATCCGTACGAGAAGTGGAAGGGCGGTCACTGCGTTCCTTGTCTTCAAGCGATGTTTCTTTATTTTTTAACTTTTTGTGCCATTTGTAAACGTTAGCTACACTGAGAGCATCATTTCTTAAAGCTGTTTTAATCATTCGTTCGTCTCCGAACGCGCGTTGTTCCATTTCAGAGATTTATACGTACTGCAAAAACACACCCTCCTTTTAAGAGCTCCAACCAACTACTGTCTCATGGTAGCAGATTTTGCTTCAGACTGCAGAGGCCAGAGGGCAGGAAGACTTACATATGTAAACTGTTATTTCTTATTTGCATTCATTTGTCCGTAGCAATAAAATTATCGATACTTTTTGACCACTCCTCGTATATATATATATATATATATATAGGGTGTCCCAAAAAAACTATATACTCTTTATAGCATCATATATTTTATAATTTAAAAAAACCCAAACAATATACTGTTATAGCAATTGCCAATGAAGGGTAAATTAGTAATCTAAGTGATCAAAATGTTATAGCGAGTTGTTTGCATATAAAATTTAATTAACTACGCCAAGTGCTCAAAATGTTCTCCGGCGGCATGAATGCACTTTCAATACAACAAAATCGTGTGGTCTGATGAAGCTACCTTCAAGCTGAATGGCACAGTAAATCGACACAACTGCAGGTATTGGTCACTTGATAATCCACACGTTTATGTGGATAAACATGTTAATTTACCAGGATTAACAGCATGGTGTGGTTTATCATCCAGGGATTTGATTGGACCATTTTTCTTTAATGGGACAGTTACCGGTGCCGCATATCTCGACATGCTGCGGACAGAAATTATACCTGCAGTTCGGAAGTTGTTTGGAAACGACATTGTGATGTCAGAAGGTACCTCGATGAAACGTTGCCTAACCGTTGGATAGGACGACGAAGAAGCGTTGAGTATCCTCCACGTTCACCGGACTTGACTCCACTTGATTTTTACTTGTGTGGCTACCTGAAGGATGCAGTTTATGGTACAAGACCCGCAACACTCGAACACCTTAAGGATGCAATTAGGGAAAAGTGCGGGACCATCACAGCATCCACATTAGTCCATGTCTGCGAATCAGTTAGTTGACGCATTCAAAAGTGCATTCATGCCGCCGGAGAACATTTTGAGCACTTGGCGTAATTAATTAAATTTTATATGCAAACAACTCGCTATAACATTTTGATCACTTAGATTATTAATTTACCTTTCATTGGCAATTGCTATAACAATATATTGTTTTTTTTTAAATTATAAAATATATGATGCTATAAAGAGTATATAGTTTTTTTTGGGACACCCTGTATATATATATATATATATATATATATATATATATATATATATATATATATGTGCCAATAAACATAGCACTATACACACACACACACATCAATATTACTTTATCCTCATCTCCTTTTCTACATACATAATTTTATATGTTCATAACCGTATCTATTCTATTTTTTTATACACTTTTACAGACTATCAATAATTACTTTTAGAATTGTGAAGTGAAGAAGACTAACAATGATCGTACAAGTCCTACTTTTCGCGCTGACTTTGATAATTTGTTCTTTATTTTTGAAAACCAAGAAAAATTTACCTCCAGGTAATAATAGTTCAGTTGATCTGTTGTTCTACAGATAGTCAGTATAATCGTGTCCTCTCATTTTTATTTTAACGTTAAGCATTTTCGTCGGTGAAATCGATTTCTTGTAAACCGTCTTCATTTTCATCTTGACGAATAGTAGAGCATATTTTAAAAGATCTTTAACCAGAGTTATAAATTAAATAATTACTTTCTGAGTAATTAATTACTAATTTCAATTACTTCGAAAATGTAGAAATTGTACAAGTAATTTAATTAAAATTTTAAGGTAATTGTAATTAAAAAATTACTTTTCATATTAGGCCATTATATTTGTACAGTTGTTCACAATTTCATAATGAAAAGTAGAAATACCTTTTCAATTACAGTCAGTTTATCCAATGGGATTTAATTAGTAACAATAAAGAGATAATATTTACTCATATGGACAGCTGGATATACTGTATCGTCTTTACAAATGTTTAGAATCGAACGAAGTTTTAAGAGATTAGAGTTTTATTGTGGGTTTAATATTTAGTGGTCCCTCCCGAGACATCAATAATTACTTTGATCATGTGGACGTGGACATAATACGGATTTCGACCAAATTCTGCCTGCCAAACTATTTTCATAGCAGAATAAACATCTCCGTGAGATTTCTCGCTTGGTTTTAGACTTTCACCTTCTAAAGTTTCCACAGGTTCTCAAATGCATTGAGATCAGGAGAGTTACCAGGTCATTCCAGAGTTAAAATGTAGTTTTTCATAATTCCTTCTTTTACTTGCTGTGTGCAAGGCGTTCTATACTGCTGGAACTAGGAATATCCGCTCTCCTGTGTTATTTCAGATCATATTGTTCAAGGATCTTTAAGTACACACGAGAATTCATGATCGAATCTGTTGGGGAAAATTAGCGTTCCCCTGTTTGCTGGACACCAAAACATCCAGCACCTATGGATTGTGTTTCATGGTGTCATTATAGTAATTAGAATGATGTTGTTGACGGGGTGGATGAGTGACATGCAGATGACCTTGCCCAAATTGCATGATCAGGCTCTCGTCGCTGAACAAGTATTTGGCCCGTTGTTCATCGGTCAATCAACATATTTCTTCGAGAAGAGAAGACGCTTCTTTTGCTTTTATTTATGTTTATTTTGCTCTTCCACTGGCAATTAATTTCTCTCAATCATTGAGGGTAAATATTATCCTTCTAATAATACTTTATATTTTCAAGTATTTTAGCATGTGTGCCACTTCATGGTGAAGATTCATTTCATAGGATGTCATTTTCTAATTTTAATTAAAACATCTTGAATACAAAATTGTGACGCAGAAAATGATATATTGAAAAAATGGGTGGGTGATTCTAAACCTTTGGCCACGATTGTAGTGTATATTGCATAATCTGGTTTATTCAAAGAGCTGAGTAGGTGAGTGCTACTCGACACACCAAATTACTTCATCTTTAGTTTTTAAATTTTAAATTTTTAAATAATCAATTGGAAAGTAATTAATTTACTGCAGAAAGGTAACTGTAATTGATTTAATTCAGAAGCAAAGTAACTGTAATTGTTGTAATTTAATTGTATACTTTTAAAAAACAGTATTTTTAACTATATTTTAATTAGTTCTTAAGAGTAAGCTTTACAAGTCTTTAGAGTAGACAATATCTCCAAAGAAAGACGGGCGTTTACCGTTTCCTACACAATTAGTGTGATTGTGGTTGTTGCTGTATTTGGAATTATTGTTGTATTAAGGTTGTAAGTAGTATCCCCGCGTTTGGGTAGAGGAATTTGGGGTGACTCAAACTTGCCCCTGGAGGCCTCGCCTCCGTTATAAGGGCCCCTCTTCCTTATGTTCCTAACCCATTTATGGGTCCTCACAGGTCTTAATGAAGGGCACTTGCCCCTTGAGTGGCCCCCTTCCTCCTTCGGGGATAAAAAAAGATTCAACCTCACCTACCTTCACGAGAAAAAAAAAATCCCCCTGTGGGATCCTTTCATGAGGCAAAATCAAACAAAAACAGACAAAAACAAGCAAAAACAGACAAACATTCGAGTTCTTACGCAGCGTTCCGTTGTGTTCGTGGACCCGCTAGTTTTATCTTTCTGGAAGTGTTCGCGCAGAAGATCCATTTCTGGAGCACCAGGCTTCTGCTGATATATATATATATATATTATATATATATATATATATATGATGGTTTTATTCATCATAAATATTTTTCACGTGTTACTTTCGTGAAATAATTATCATATATATATATATGTATATATATATATATATATATATATATATATATATATATATACTAAACGTAACCAACATACATGTTTCGTATACAAGAACTGTAGTGTAGGGCAAATAGAGAATTTGTTTAACGCCATCCGTGATCATCGTTATGGTTTAATATATTAATAACGATACCACACAAAATAAAACTAGAATAAATACAGTTAACTCATAAACAAATTTTGCATTGTTTTAATATTTATATTACGAAATAGATCCAGAAACTATTAACTAAATTAATTTTAATTTAATTTATCTAATCTAAGGGGTCTAATATATTTCAATCCATTCGTATAGTAGCGTGATATATATATATATATATATATATATATATATATATACACATCAGCCACTTTAAAAACACTAGGATGAATGCGAATATATGCATTTCGTTTCATAATTTCAAATATCGATATCTTTCTTCATAGTTCATTCAGTTAACCTATAACGGCTGTTATAAGCTATGCATGAAAATACATTTTCAATAACTCAGCCGAGTCATGCATATTCGGATGGATTCAAATACTGAATCATCAATTCCCTCTCTGAACATCCACTTAAACATTATCATCATCATCATTATTATTATTATTATTATTTATGTACAAGATTATTTAAATTAATAATTTGATTTCTACAAAACAGCTGGCATCTCAATCATTTAACGTAGCATGACGTGATATATATATTTAATCATGCTATTTCATTTCCTATAGTCCTATTAAGTTTATCAACATTATCATAACATTAGTAATATATAATACACACACACACACGCAAAAAAAAAATATATATATATATATACACGTAAAACCAGATAAGGTGGTTTGTCCAGAAAATCAACTTTCTTAATAGTTCCAATTAATAGAAAACGACTAGTGAGTTTTACAGTGCATAACTCTAGTATTTAAACCCGTAGCAAAGATTGTTGACTAAAAAATAGTCTTTTCCACATAATTTCAGCATCGTTCTACCTTAAATTTTGTAATGCATCATTTGAATTGGGCACCTTTTTGCATGTATAAATTGTCTAATCCGCCCATGCCTGATTTCTTGAACTATAAAACAAACTGAATATTTGAGCAAAATGTTTTCTTCGGTCTTATCGCACGCAACAGAAACAATAAAGCTCTTTCTTACTCTTTTCAGAAGCATTTAATTTTTATTCATATTTAATCTGTTAATCATTGATTAATTAGAAAATCTCATCATTCATCACTTTTTCCTAAAATGATTAATTTTCCATGCCCTACTATAGACACAAACAAATTGGAATGCTGATTCGTTAAAAATTTAGATTTCAGAAATTTTAAATCTGATCATCATGTGAGGTCTGCGAGTTCAGAATTCTGTGAATCTACATTATTTGTATATATATATATATATATATATATATATATATATATATATATATATATATGTGAAATTAGATCTGAAGGTGTTTAACTTTAATTGGCAGCTCTTTATCTTTCACATAAGTATTACTTGATGTTAAATTTCTGTTTATGGAGGAACGAACACACTATAAATTTATCTTTCCACGTCTTTGTCTCTCATCTTGTACTTTTCCTTCCTGCTGGAAGTTCGCGTTCATTCAGCATGTCTCAAAGAAGGAGTCTGCTCTCAACCCTCCATTGAATGACGAAATGCTTTGGTTTCTTGCCCTTCCAAATTTTTAATCTATCCTTAACAGGACGATTGTTAAACACCTCTCTTCACACAATCTTCTTCCAGATCGTCAGTATGGATTCCACAAGGGACGCACTACTGGTGATCTTGTATCTCTCTCTGACTTTAGGCTTCATAGCGCGTAATTTCGAATTTAAACTGAAGAATATTATATTGCCCCTTTACAAGTCCCTAGTCAGACCTCATTTAGAATATGCCGTTCAGTTTTGGTGCCCGTATTTGCGTGAGGATATTGATAGGTTAGAAAGGGTTCAGCGTCGTGCCACGGAACTAATTTCGTCATTGCGCAAAAAGCCTTATGAATATAGGATTAAAGAGTTAGACTTGCATTCACTCGAAACTAGGAGATTAAGGGGGAAACTTATTGAAGTTTTCAAAATCGTTAATAACATCGATAACGTAAATTTTGACAAACTGTTCACTTTCGATAATAGCAATACTCGTAATAACGGATTTAAGATGCGTGGCAGAAGTTTCATTACTAATATCGCTAAAAACGTCTTTATGTTTAAAGTAATTGATAAATGGAATAATCTTCCCGCGCCCGTCTTGAACTCTACCAGCATTAATATGTTTAAGAACCGTTCAGATAGGCATTTTAAAAATATTAACTTTGTTTAATATAATAATATAACAATCACCCTTCTCCCTCTGAGCCTCCCCCTTCTCCCTTTGAGCCTCCCCCTTCTCCCTCTCCATCGCTAAAATTATTAACGTTGATTAATATAATAAAACAATTAGCAACATGAGCTCTGGGGGTGGTGATCGAGGATGAGTTTGTTGACGATAATGCCAGCTTGTGACATGCCAGCGTGGGATGCCAGCAAAAAAAAAAAATTAGACTAATACGAACTTGGATGTAGCTCGTAGCGTAAACTAACCCACTTTTTGTTATTCTTTATCCTTTTTTTTTCCTCTCTCTCTCTCTCCTTATTTGCATGTCTGTAACTCTCTTCATTGCATGTCTGTAGTTTGCATGGTATGATAGTGTTTGAGTTAAGAATGTGTTGCATGGTTTGTAATACGTTCTCGTTTTACTCCTTTTCATCTTCCACCCCTTTTCGGCGGAGTGGGCTCCGTCCTCTACCTCCCTATGGAGTAGAGGACCGGTCTGCAACTGCTGGAGGTATGTGTTGTTTTGAGTTAAGAATGTGTTGTTTTTTGAGTTAAGAATGTGTTGCATGGTTTGTAATGCGTTCTTATTTTACTTCTTTTCATCTTTCACCCCTTTCCGGCAGAGTGGGCGGCATCCTCTACCTCCCTATGGAGTGTAGTACTGGTCTGCAACAGCTGGAAGTATTCTCTTCGACTATTTTTCCGACTTGTCGGCAGTGGCCGGCGGATGGTGATGGTGTCTTTCTCTCTTTCTGAATGAATTTTAACCCACGAGTGATAAGTTTTGCTACTTACTAACCCCTTATTCTCTTCTTTTAACCTCTTACTTTCTTCTTTCTCTCGGGCTAACCTCAGAGTGGAGCTTAGGGTCTTTGTTAACCTTAGCTTCTGTAAATCTGTACATCTGTAGAACCCTCCATCGAATGAACAAATGCTTTGGTTTCTTGCCCTTCCAAATTTTTAATTTATCCTTAACAGGAAGATTGTTAAACACCTCTCTTCACACAATGTTCTTCCAGATCGTCAGTATGATTCCACAAAGGACGCACCACTGGTGATCTTCTTGCATATCTCTCTGACTGTAGGTCATCCTCCTTTCGGGGTCTCGGCGAAAGTTTTGCTATTGTGTTAGACATATCAAAAGCTATCGAAAGATTTTACCACAAATCTTTAATTGTCAAAATGTCCCTCCCACGGTTTCTACTCTACTATCTGTACCTTCATCTCTAATTTCCTTTCTGGCCGAACTATAGCTGCAGTTGTAGTTGGTTACTGTTCTTCTCCTAAAGCTATTAACAGAGATGTTTCTCAGAGTTTTGACCGCTCAACCACTCTCTTCCTTTTATTTATTATTGATCTTTTAATTCATACTTCCTGTCCTATTCGCTCCACATTATAAAAGCCATCCTGTAATAAAAAAGTTTACAAAAATGTATTTATATATTTCTACCAAAGTGGAGGGTTTGCTAGTTTAAACTGATTCACTTCCTTCAACAAAAACTTATGAAGCCCTTTTACCAAACCTCTTAACACACACACACACACATATATATATATATATATATATATATATATATATATATATATATATCGCAATCATCAAATTTTTTAAATCTGAGCTAAACGAAACATTTCTAACCTTAATGTACTGTATCCACAGTTAATTTTTTTTTCCTTTAAATTAAAAGCTTCGTTTGGTTTAGTTCCACCAATTATGTCTTCTACCGCGTTAAAACCTAATTGTAACTCTCGGGCGCTGATGAGGTGGGATGGGCGAAGGACGGCTCATGTTGAGTAATATGTGCATACGTTTTGATTAGTTTTAATTTTCGTCACTAGTGCTGAAAAGATAAAAATAAGAAATGTAAAATAAATAATATCGCCAACAAAGAATATTCGGTGCTCCTTTAGTATGCGGTCTACAGACAAATTCACACATTAGTATGCGGTCTACATCAATTTGTTTTTTAAATGTAGTTAAAGAAGGTTGAAATGACAATCTTACTTGAAAAAAATTTATTGAAAAGTTAAAAACAAAAAGTTTAAATGTAAGGAAAAAAAATTATTGAAAAGTTAAAAACACAAAAAGTTTAAATGTAAGTATACCTTCTTAGCTTGTTTACTAATTGCTTGTTTACATCCCAATGTCAGTCGCCCTTGACGATTGGTTAGGTTTAGTCATGATATTTTCGTTAGTTTTAACGAAAATATCTTGACTAAACCTAACCAATCGTAGGTAGACCGCATACTGTAGTAGCACCGGCAATTGAATTGTTTACAACTTTACTGCTTCAAATTTCTCAAGCTACTGATGTTAAACAATCATTTTGAATTTCAAGGTAGTTTTCTATGTCACGCAGTACGATATTGCTCCTTTACGCAACATTTGTAGGAAACGTTGGGGGACCACAACCATTCAGAATATGGACGTCGTTCAAAATTTACTTGACACGTTTGTACAGCCTCATTCAGTTCCGGCTCCAAGTCATCGACTATCCAACACCGGGGAAATTTAAGTATGATTTACTTCAGTAATATATGTATATACACACAGTAGTATATATATATATATATATATATATATATATATAAAGCCATTTTTACCATTCCTTTATAACATGTTCCCCTGTTTATAAAAGTGAATATTCTTTCTGTTCTTTCAGCCAGTTCTCCATCAGTTTTATTTCTATTTGTGACTCAGATAATTTCATTTGCCGTCTTTTCTCCTGATAATGCTCAAAACCGATGCTGAAACCTGGCCACTATCATAATCCTGTGGGCCACTGTGTTACTACTACAATATTTCTCAGAGAAATTGTACTATCGCCCCTCTTACCTTTAATTTATCAAAGTCCTTTTAAATTGAACAATCTACTATGCAACTCTATACCGGAGAATCCATCTTCCACATTCCTATTCCTCTGACCGTTTTAAGATCGACCGCACTTGGTTCAGATGTATGGTGTCTGACACAGGCATTTTCGATTCTGTTAGACAGAAGATGGGGACTTGTGGAGTGCTGGAACAAACATCCATTTCTACTGCCACTGTCCACCTTAACTGATCTTTGTCCGTGGCTCATCTACCCTGTGACTAGTCTAGCATGACCCCAAACACACACACACACACACGTCTCAACCTACTACTCGCAATATTACACACTACATAATCTTTTAACATTTAAAAAAGGCTGTAAATTCAAGAGCATCGGAGTCCTCTGAGGAGGGGGCCCTTAATGACCCACTTCGGGACCCCGGTTACGATACAAGGAACGCAGACGTTGGATAGCGGGGCTGGATCTGCTACCACCCATTCGAGATGTTCTTGTTCCTCAGCCTGATTCATAAACTTATGCAACATTCGTGGTCTTTCTGAAATTTTCAATCTGCTGAACACCGCCTATCCTCCTCCAAGCCTCATCCCTCACTGAAACTCAGGTTCCTGCGATGACAGTCAGCAACATCCTTTCTGTACCCTTTTACTTTCTCTATACTCAGATTCACTCCAAAGATGGATGCTGGCGTATATTTACACAATGACGTAACTTGTTCTCATATTCTCGAGCCCCTGAATTCTATGCCCTCAGGCTACGGCTTACAATCCAATCTCAAAATAAATACACCTGCACTGTTTCCCTTTCTCCTAATTCTACTCCCTATCTAAAATTCTTTAATTACCTCACTTCCAAAGTGGAATACATTCTATTCCGCTCTTCATTGCTGAGATCTTCATTTTAGGAGATTTCAATGTTCACCAACACCTTTGGCTTTCCTGAATGACCTAGAACTACTAAAGTAAAGCATACTTACATTTCGCGATGTTGGATAGTCGGTGATTTGGAGCCGAAACTGAATGAGGTTGTACAAACGTGTCAAGTAAATTTTGAACGACGTCCATATTCTGAATGGTTCTGGTCCCCCAACGTTTCATGTAAATGTTGCGAAAAGGAGCAATATAGAACTGCGTGACATGGAAAACTATATCATGCGGAATAGTAATATAATTAACACAGAATATTCTTTGTTGGCGATATTATTTATTTTACATTTATTTTTATCTTTTCAGCACTAGTGACGAAAATTAAAACTGATCAAAACGTATGCCCACATTGTTCAACATGAGTCGTCCTTCGCCCATCCCATCTCATCGGCGCCTCGGCGTTACAATTAGGTTTTAACGCGGTAGAAGACATAATGGGTGGAACTAAGCCTAAAGAAGCTTTTAATTTAGAGGAAAAAATAAAAATATTAACTTTGTATACATTAAGGTTAGAATTGTTTCTTTTTTATTACAGGATGGCTTTTGTAATGTAGGAGCGTATATGACAGGAAGTATGAATTAAAAGATCAATAATAACTAAAAGGAAGAGTGGTTGAGCGGTCAAAACTCTGAGAAACACCTCTGTTAATAGCTTTAGAAGAAGAACAGTAACCAACTACAACTGCAGCTATAGTTCGGCCAGAAAGGAAATTAGAGATGAAGGTATAGATAGCAGGGTAGAAACCGTGGGAGGGATATTTTGACAATTAAAGATTTGTGGCAGAATCTTTCGATAGCTTTTGATATGTCTAACACAATAGCGAAAGTTTCGTCGAGACCCCAAAAGGAGGATGACCAACAGTCAGAGAGATATGCAAGATCACCAGTAGTGCGTCCCTTGTGAATCATACTGACGATCTGGAAGAAGATTGTGTGAAGAGAGGTGTTTAACAATCTTCCTGCTAAAGACAGATTAAAAATTTGGAAGGGCAAGAAACCAAAGCATTTGTTCATTTGATAGAGGGTTGAAAGTGGTCTCCTTCTTTGAGACAGGCTGAATGAACGCGAACTTCCAGCAGGAAGGAAAAGTACAAGATGAGAAACAAAGACGTGGAAAGATAAATTTATAGTGTGTTCGTTCCTCCATAACCAGAAATATAACATCAAGTAATACTTATGTGAAAGATAAAGAGCTGCCAATTAAAGTTAAACACCTTCAGATCTAATTTCATATACACACACACACACACACACACACATATATATATATATATATATATATATATATATATATATATATATATATATATATACACACAAATAATGTAGGTTCACAGAATTCTGAACTAGCAGACCTCACATGATGCTCAGATTTAAAATTTCTGAAATCTGAATTTTTAACGAATCAGCATTCCAATTTGTTTGTGTCTATAGTAGGCATGGAAAATTAATCATTTTAGGAAAAAGTGATGAATGATGAGATTTTCTAATTAATCAATGATTAACTGATTAAATCTGAATAAAAATTAAATGCTTCTGAAAAGAGTAAGAAAGAGCTTTATTGTTTCTGTCGCTTGCGATAAGACTGAAGAAAACATTTTGCTCAAACATTTAGTTTCTTTTATAGTTCAAGAAATCAGGCATGGGCGGATTAGACAATTTATACATGCAAAAAGGTGCCAAATTCAAATGATACATTACAAAATTTAAGGTAGAATGATGCTGAAATTATGTGGAAAGGACTATTTTTTAGTCAACAATCTTTGCTACGGGGTTAAATACTAGAGTTATGCCCTGTAAAACTCACTAGTCGTTTTCTATTAATTGGAACTATTAAGAAAGCTGATTTTCTGGAGAAAGCACATTATCTGGTTATATATATATATATATATATATATATATATATATATATATATATTTCCGTGTGTGTGCGCGCGTATTATATATTGCTGATATTATGATAATGTTGATAAACTTAATAGGACTATAGGAAACGAAATAGCATGATTAAACAGTATAATATACGCGTCATGCTACTTTAAATGATTGAGATGCCAGTTGTCTTGTAGAAATCGAATGACTAATTTAAATAATTTTGTACATAAATAATAAAAATAATGATGATGATAATGTTTAAGTGGATGTTTAGAGAGGGAATTGATGCTTCAGTATTTGAATCAATCCGAATATGCATGACTCTGCTGAGTTATTGAAAATGTATTTTCGTGCATAGCTTAGAACAGCCGTTGTAGGTTAACTGAATGAACTATGAAGAAAGATATCGATATTTCAAATTATGAAACATAAAATGCATGTATTTGCATTCATCCTAGTGTTTTTAAAAGGGCTGATATATATAATTAACTATGATAATATTTGCTGTTTACGATGACTGTTGCCACGCTACTGTACGAATGGATTGAAATATATTAGACCCCTTAGATTAGATAAATTAAATTAAAATTAATTTAGTTAATAGTTTCTGGATCTATTTCGTAATACAAATATTAGAACAATGCAAAATTTGTTTATGAGTTAACTGTATTTATTCTAGTTTTATTTTGTGTGGTATCGTTATTAATATATTAAGCCGAAATGATGATCACGAATGGCGTTAAAAAATCTGTTATTTGCCCTACACTACAGTTCTTGTATACAAAATGTGTATGTTGGTTGCATTTACTTGTATATATATATATATGTATATATATATATATATACAGACACACACACACACATACAGGGTTAGTCAAAAGTCTCCATACATAGGCAAAATGGTCAATTTATTATCAATCACTTGTCAGTCACAAAATATGCTCTATGTGGGCACCATTACACTGAATGCAGATACGGATGCGTTCCTCCCAGTCATGGCAAACGCGCGTTAACACGTCTGGTGTTATGCGTACACAGGCATCACGAATGCGTTCCTTTAGGTGGTCCGTGATTTTCACCTGGTACACCATGGCCTTCAAGTTCCCCCACAAGTAAAAATAAAGGGGGATGAGGTCTGGGGACCTCGGAGGGCACTCCACGGGACCATGGCGGCCAATCCAGTGACGCGGAAACTGCTGATCCAGCCACTGGCGCACGCAGATACCGTAATGGGGTAGCGCCCCGTCTTGCTATTCCCGGGTGGTTACCTCATTTTTTCATTTGTTTCGTTCTCCCTCCTCATCTTGCGCGGAATATTCTCCTATACAAGCGTCGTTCTTTACGTTATTTATACTGCATGTTTGCAGTTAAAATACATTATATATATATATATATATATATATATATCAACAGAAGCCTGGTGCTCCAGAAATGAATCTTCTGCGTGAACACTTCCAGAAAGATAAAACTAGCGGGTCCACGAACACGACGGAACGCTGCGTAAGAAGTTGTCGAATGTTTGTCTGTTTTTGCTTGTTTTTGTCTGTTTTTGTTTGATTTTGTCTCATGAAAGACCATGAAAGGACCCCACAGGAGGATTTTTTTTTTGTCGTGAAGGAAGGCGAGGTTGAATCTTTTCCCCCCCGAAGGAGGGGGGGGCCCCTGAAGGGGCAAGTGCCCTTCATTAAGACCTGTGAGGCCCCATAAATGGGTTAGGAACTTAAGGAAGGAGACCCCTTATAACGAAGGCGAGGCCTCCAGGGGCAAGTTTCAAAGTACCTCAAATCCTCTACCCAAACGCGAAGATACTACTGTTGTAGACTTGGATTGTTATGCTCATAACTCCAGTCATTGAAATCTGTTTTGTTGGTGTGGTTGTGCACTATTATTGTGGTTATGGATGTTGTTAACCTTTTTGTTGGCTACTTTCTCTTGTGTTGGTTATCTTTTTTGATGTTTTACCTTTGTTGATGCAAAGCTGATGGTATTATTTCATGCAAAAAACTTCACTTTTTTCTACGTGAAGGTCAAAATATGAAAATAAAAACCCACTCTAATGGACAGAGTTTATTTCTACAACAGTTTCGACGCCCACTGGCATCCTCCTCGTGTGGATACAGAAAAACGAATGAACCAAAACAAGAGTGAAAAACAGTCCAGGGAACGACCGTTAAGAAATTCGCACCTAGGTTAGATCCCATTCCCCCGACACCGGAAGGGCATTTTCATTAAGTACATTCGCACAAATTTAAAACTATCTTCCTGTTCTAAACATACAGATTTTATTATTTTTTATTTTTTTTACATAATTATTACATTTATTATTAAATTTATTACATTTATTATTGCATAATTATTTATTACAGAAATTATAAATTTATTATTACATTGGTTATTACATTGTTTATTATACAGAACTTATAAACCGAAAAACGAATGAAAAAGGCGATTAGGAAACAATCCAGAGACCATTGAGAAATTCGCACCTAGGTTAGATACCGTTCTCCCGACACCAGAAGGGCATTTTATTACAGGGACCCGCTTATAAGTACATTCGCACAAATTAAAACTATCTTCTTGTTCTATACATACAGATTCTAATATTTTGACATAATTACTGCATTTATTATTGCATTTACATTTTTTTAACATTTATTATTATTACCTTTACCCTAATTATTAAATTTATAATATTACCATTATTATTACATCTGTTGCATTTATATTTATTTCCACATTTATTACTTCCATTATTACATTTACTAAAAGCGAGTAAGGAAACAATCCAGAGACCTTTAAGAAATTCACACTTAGGTTAAAACACGTTCCCCCGATTCCGTAAGGGATTTTTTGACCAAGAATCTCATTAAAGGGTCTAACTTATAAGAACCTTCGCACAAATTAAAATTATCTACTTTTTCTATGCCAAAAACAATATTTGAGTTTGCCTTACATTGCCGGCTTAGAAAGAGTAAAACCGTTGACGAAAGATTTTAAGTTTGCTTTGGCGTTCAAATATTCGTCTACCGTGAAAAGTAAATTGGTTAGGAATAACGTTGCAAAAGAGGAACAAGCCTGTGTCCACAGCATTCCCTGTAAAAGTTGTGATGTAGTATACGTGGGAGAAACTGGAAGAAATATTGAAACCCGTATTAAAGAACACAAATATGCCTTCAGAAGTTGTAATACTAATAATGCTATTTTTTATCACGCCAGCCAAAATAATCATGCTATAGATTGGGAATCAAGTAAGGTACTTTATAAATGTAATAATTATGTCAAAAGAAAAATAATAGAATCTGTGTGTATCGAAAAAGTTGATAATTTTAATTTGTGCGAAGGTACTTATAAGTTAGACCCTTTAATGAGATTCTTGGTCAAAATATCCCTTACGGAGTCGGGGGAATGTGTTCTAACCTAAGTGTGAATTTCTTTAAGGTCTCTGGATTGTTTCCTTACTCGCTTTTAGTAAATGTAATAATGGAAGTAATAAATGGAAGTTCATTCGTTTTTCTGTATCCACCCGAGGAGGATGCCAGTGGGCGTCGAAACTGTTGTGGAAATAAACTCTGTCTATTAGAGTGGGTTTTTATTTTCATATTTTGACCTTCACGTAGAAAAAAGTGACGTTTTTTGGATTTATTATGGATCCCACGATCAGACGCCATCTATTCGCCTTCTTCTTAGTTACTTTTCCCCAACTTATATCTTCCTATCCTCTATATTAAAAAACACTAGTGGCTGTGAAGACCAAGAAGCTGCAACTCAAGTTCCTGCAAGAGTGTTTAGTGGAGCAAGTGTGCCCGAAGTCCTTGATACCGTTTACGTTCAGGAAGGACCATACACCGTTTCCGAATTTTGACAGGGAAATTTTGAAGGAACGTATTCCGTGTGTTAAGAGAGAAATTGATCATACGTATTTCAAACTAAGAAATTGTCTACGCGTCTTTAAATCGCATGTGTCGTGTGAACTACTTGTGGCGCTGTTTGAAACTGCAGATTATAAATGCGACGTGGAGACTAGACGCACTGAACAACGACTTAACAGAAAGCTATCCAATTTATGTGATGAAAGTGCTTGGTCAAAGTGTGCGGTGGAAGATTCCGTTTTAAATTTATCGACATATGTCTTATCCAAATCCGAAAAGGAAGTTCTTAATTTAGGGCTGTCGTTTGCCCTTAAACCCGATAAAAACATTGTTTTAGATTTTGTGTCTTCCGTAGTTAATTCCAGGGTGGATATTCCGTGTTTAAATGGTTTGATTCTGAGCAAGTTTCTGGAACATTTCAACTCAATGGACTCTATTCCCAAAAGATTCCGGTTAGCTTTAAACAAGCTCAGGAAGAACGAAGCAATATTTGTCACTAAAGCGGATAAAAGTAACACTGTGGTTATTTTGGACAAGTGTGATTATTAGGGCGGTCAAAAGTCAATAAAGTCAAATTGTTTCCTATGGGGCACTTTTCGCTGAAACGGCTGAAAATGCAATAAAAACACCTGTAGGGGGTATATTACCAAAGTTAATAGGTCAACCAAAAGTCAACTTTTACCTGTTAGGTCAAAAAATAGCAATGAGGTAAATAAAGTCAATTTTTTGGAATAAATAATTAAAATAACTAAAAATTGGCATCATTTTAACTGGCAACTTCGCTGCTCGTATTTGTCTTATTCAGTTATGTCCGTTCTGGTTTTGGATGTGGTTGTGTTGTATGTCAATCAAAATGAATTATAGTTTGATTGCTAGCTTAGTGACTAGGATGGAAGCATCTGATTGCACCATTAGAGAGGCATATGAAACCATTTCTTCTATCAACCTTGGCGAAGATATGTGTTCAGTCAAACAATACATTGAAACAAGACTCAAGACAAATGGTATTTGTGAAATAATTAACCTCAGTAGACCTAAAATCTCACCAACAGTTTATGGTCAGCTTTTGCAATGTCAACCAACAACTGCCGCTGTAGAGAGATCTTTCTCCATGCTTAATAAATTATTAAGTAAGGATCGCAATTTTTTGCCAGAAAATGTCGGCAAATACTTCATAATTTACCACAATCGGTCAACTGATGTAGAAGAGCAAGAATAAGTAATTAAAGTATCGTTTTTATTATTGAAAGTAAAGGCAACTTTATAAGTCATTTTTTTCAATTCGTAAGGTCAACTTTCTTAATTTTTTCGGTCAACTTTTGACTGCCCTAGTGATTATAAACAAAAAATGGAACCGTTACTCAGTGATGAATTCACCTACACCAAAGTGAGATCGTTCCCCCTAAAGCGTCTTTCTGCCGAATTCAACAAAACCATCAGGAACTTATTAAAAGATGTCCCGGCGATTGATCCTAAAAGATTTCTACAGATTAACCCCAAACTCCCCCACATTTACGGCCTACCCAAAACCCATAAGATTAATATACCACTCCGTCGCATTATTTCACACAGGGGTTCCTTTAGTTACAGGTTATCTAAATTCCTTGCAGATAAATTATCCCCATTAGTTGGTAAATTTTCAGGCTCGCACATCACTAATTCCTGTGACTTTATTAACAAAGTTATGTCCTAGATTTAAAACGGGGAAGAATGATCAGTTTTGACGTTGAGTTCTTGTTTACGAAAATTCCCATTGATGATGTACTTAGTTTTTTAGATAGAAAATTGCCAACATGTAACGTAGAACTAGGCATACCCACATCTGTATTTTTAGAACTGATAAAACTCTGTCACCAATAATGCCTTCTCCTTCGGTGAAGAATTTTATTTGCAAGGTATGGGAATGGGGTCCCCTTTATCCCCAATACTGAGTACATTATACATGGAATATTATGAGTCGGAATTGTTGCAAACAATATGTCCCAGGAATCTAATTTGGTTTCGTTATGTAGATGGTATTTTCTCATTTTGGCCTGACCACTGGAACAACTTTGACACTTTCTTTCAGTCATTAAATAATCTTGTTCCCTCTATTAAATATAAATATGAATGGGAGAACGACAAACAATTACCTTTTATAGATGTTTTGGTCATTAACGAAAGCGGAAAGCCCAATTTCACGGTCTATAGAAAACCTACTCATTGTAATTCGTACATTCATTATTTTTCATATCATGATGAAGGGGTTAAAAGCTCAATTATTTCTTCCATTTTTCTAAGAGCACCCAGGATTTGTAGTCCACATTTGCTGGACCCGGAAAATTCAAAGATTGGAACATTTTTAAGGATTTAAAATATCCCGAGTGGTTTATCAAAAAGACGTATTTTAAAGCCAGAAAATCTTTTTTATGCCCCTCGGGAACCTTCAGTTAACCAAAAACAATATGTGAGTTTGCCTTACATTGCCGGCTTAGAAAAAGTAAAACCGTTGACGAAAGATTTTAAGTTTGCTTTGGCGTTCAAATATTCGTCTACCGTGAAAAGTAAATTGGTTAGGAATAACGTTGCAAAAGAGGAACAAGCCTGTGTCTACAGCATTCCTTTTCTGGAAGAAATATTGAAACCCGTATTAAAGAACACAAATATGCCTTCAGAAGTTGTAATACTAATAATGCTATTTTTTATCACGCCAGCCAAAATAATCATGCTATAGATTGGGAATCAAGTAAGGTACTTTATAAATGTAATAATTATGTCAAAAGAAAAATAATAGAATCTGTGTGTATAGAAAAAGTAGATAATTTTAATTTGTGCGAAGGTACTTATAAGTTAGACCCTTTAATGAGATTCTTGGTAAAAAAATCCCTTACGGAGTCGGAGGAACGTGTTCTAACCTAAGTGTGAATTTCTTAAAGGTCTCTGGATTGTTTCCTTACTCGCTTTTAGTAAATGTAATAATGGAAGTAATAAATGTGGAAATAAATATAAATGTAACAGATGTAATAATAAAGGTAATATTATAAATTTAATAATTAGGGTAAAGGTAATAATAATAAATGTTAAAAAAAATGTAAATGCAATAACAAATGCAGTAATTATGTCAAAATATTAGAATCTGTATGTATAGAACAAGATAGTTTTAATTTGTGCGAATGTACTTATAAGCGGGACCCTGTAACAAAATGCCCTTCCGGTGTCGGGAGAACGGTATCTAACCTAGGTGCGAATTTCTCAATGGTCTCTGGATTGTTTCCTAATCGTCTTTTTCATTCGTTTTTCGGTTTATCAGTTCTGTATAATAAACAACAATGTAATAACCAGTGTAATAATAAATTTATAATTTCTGTAATAAATAATTATGCAATATTAAATGTAATAAATTTAATAATAAATGTAATAATTATGTAAAAAAAATATAAAAAAATAAAATCTGTTTGTTTAGAACAGGAAGATAGTTTTAAATTTGTGCGAATGTACTGAATGAAAATGCCCTTCCGGTGTCGGGAGAATGGGATCTAACCTAGGTGCGAATTTCTTAACGGTCGGTCCCTGGACTGTTTTTCCCTCTTGTTTTGGTTCATTCGTTTTTCTGTATCCACCCGAGGAGGATACAAGTGGGCGTCGAAACTGTTGTGGAAATAAACTCTATCTATTAGAGTGGGTTTTTATTTTCGTATTATTTCAGTTTAATAGTATTTCGTCACTTTCCAATCAAGGAGTGAAATAAAATGTAATCAAAACAATGTATAAATTTAGGACTGTAGAATGATAATTAATGAATGAAATAATTACTAAGAAGTGTTTTAATGGTATAAATTGACTTTTCAGGACCATGGGGGATTCCTCTGATTGGAAATTTACCAGTGCTTTACATCGATCAGTGCCGAGAAATGCGTAAGAAATATGGAGACCTTTTCATGTAAGGGTGTTACAAATAAATAAATAAATAAATAAATATATATATAAATATATACAGTATATATGTATATTAACCATGTACAACAGTGAAATGTGATGAAAAAAATTCCTCAGTATAATAGTTTAAAAACGAACAATTTGATAGACGGACATAAACGATAGGATAAATAATTAATCGTTGAAATCATTGTCCATCTTTTGTATTTGTTTCTGTATTTTAATAGTTTAGTGATTTAAAATTTACATTTTAATTCTTCGTTTGGAATTTAATTTGTTGGTTATATTCTTGTTTACGCCAGACGATTTTATTTCATACCATTTGAGATCTGAGTGCGGGAAAGGGATAATGTATTATTTAATTTATATACCTAATAGAGGTACACACACACACACACACACACACACACACGCTATATATATATATACACAGGGCGTCCCAAAAAAATGTATACACACTTTAAATACTTATAAAGGCAGTGTTTATTAAAATACATTTCATTTTCAAAATGTAATAGAATCTACAGACATTATTTAATTGTTTTGTCAACGCCTGTTTTCAAACTGACGTCCGTTCTGGTCCAGGCACTGCTGATAACGCGAAGCAATGGAATCGCAAACATCACGAAACATTTCGTTTGGTATTTGTGTGCATTCTCGTTCAATGGCTGCTCTCAATTCAGGGACTGTTGCAGGTTTTATAGCGTAGACTTTGTCTTTTAAGTATCCCCATAAAAAAAAGTCTAGTGGTGTGAGGTCTGGTGAACGCGGAGGGTATTCTACGAAACCCCTTCGTCCAATCCACATCCACATCGTGCCAAGTACCATTCGCAATACTCCACTCTTCGGTCCGGATCATCTTCATTAATAGCATGGACTAATCTTGGAATGTAACTTTTCCATTGACAGCGCTTCAAAATGCGTTGGACAGACGATTCTGAAATTCCTACCTCACGACTCGCTTGCCGCACATATTTTCTTGGACTTTGGTGATACGTTTCCAGTACTCTTTCTTGCTTTGTGGGCTTGTCGATGTCCGTGGTCTTCCGGAACGCTTCTTGTGGACATTCTGAACAGTTCCATCGGCTTCAAACTTATCTCTAATTCGAGTGATGGTAAGTCGCGTTGGTGGATCTGTTTGAAACTCCCTCCTAAACTGTCTTTGCACTTCAACTGCGTTTTCACACTTCCAGTAGCATTTTAGAATGAATTTCCTTTGTTCAAAGCTTAGTCTGACTGCCATTATTAATTCTAATGGGTTTAACTTGGAAAGAAAGAAACATCAATTGAGCTATCAGCTGTTAAAGTGTGTATACACATTCTTTTGGGACGCCCTGTGTATATATATATATATATATATATATATATATATATATATATATATATGCGTGTGTGCGTCTGTGCGTGTGCTCCTGCGCACGCACACGTAGGCAACTGGACTGGACAGGTCGAGTGTGTGGTAATTCACGAGTGTAGTTGGATAAATTAACAGAAATCACCTTTCGAACTCTCAACTTGGCATCATTAGATAAAGTTAGGTTTGGTTAATTAGTTTTTTAGATATATGGATTTTAGAAAGTCGGTACTGCGGAGATGTGCATATCGACTTCAGATTTTCGTGTAGGATCTGTTCCATTAGTTATCCACTATAATGAAACTTCACGAATGATATTCTCACTCTTTTGTAATTCGGAATATTCACGGGGCAGGGGGGGGGGGGCGTGCTACGAACTAATTTATTATGAATTTTTATGAATGAGAACAAGGATTTGTATTAGACTATAGTGAGACATTTGCATCCCTTAAGAAAGTAAATTAAACCATATTCTTTTAAGTCTATTCATTTTCCCATACAGGACCAGACTTGGAGCTGTCAGTTTTCTGTACATCGCAGATTTCAAGTTATCGAAAGAAGCTTACGCTAAACTGGAATTCGCGAGCAGACCCGACTGGCAAGCGTTTCATTTTTACGAAGAAGAAAAGAGAAAAAGACAAACTGGTGGTAATACGAACATGCTAAAACTCTAAATTTATTCCAAATTGGTCGTGGTTATCCATTCATTAATAATAGCGTATATAAAGTCAAGCGATAACTGCACGAAACAAATGTACGAAAGAAATGCCTTTAACGTAACTGAATGATACGAAAACAAAAATTTACCTTGAAGACAAAAGTTAAATAATTTACAGGAGGAATTAATAATAAGTGAGAACGGACAGAATCTGGAACTTGAACAATCTGTCCCCATTGCACCGAATCTTGGATTATTACTAGCTAGCACCATCGGGAGTCGAACCACAGTCCTCAGTGTCTTCATTTTTCTTGTATAGAAACAGCGTTACTCACTGAACCACGGGCGCTGGCTACATTAGGAACTACTCGACTATTCTTGTCATTTATTTATAATAAATATTTTTTCCTTATATGCGCTATTAGCACAGTCCCTGTCTGCATTAGTTCAACTGATCTTGCTGTATGCTTTTTCCTTCAGTAACGTTAAGGATAAGACATAATTTCATGGTGCTAATAGGGATGAAGCACGGTTTTAGATTTAAGATTAGTTTGGAGACTTTGACAACCTTGAAGGTTCTTATACATCTGTTATCCATTAACTCATGTCATATTAAAACGAGTTGATATACAAAAAGAACAAAACTCTCTTTTTAATATTATTAAAATCTATTTTCCTAAACCAACTATTCTCCCTATTTCTCCCATTTTTAAGAGCTTCAATCACTATCGTTTTTTCGTCATGCGTACGAGATGGTTTTAGGTTTTATTAAATGATTCCATATAAAATTTCTTATTCTCTGTACTTATTATTCTTTATAGGTGTAATCCAGAGGAACGGGCCCTCCTGGCACCATAGTCGTCGTTTTCTGCTGCGCAACCTTCGTAATCTAGGAATGGGAAAATCGAAACTCGAAGACACCATCATGAGGGAAGTGGAAAACCTTGTCGAAGATTTCAAATCACTGACGAAAGAGCCGTCCAAACTTCCTTTCTCCATTAATGTGTCCGTTTTAAATGTTATATGGCAGTTGATTGCAAGTAAGTGTTTGTATTTTACCTACAACAGACTCAAACAAAGAGGTATGTAACTTCCAAAATGGGCAAAACAAAACTCTTCTGTCTTTCTTAAGTGAAATGCAAAGGGATTCCATTGTCCTTACAAATTGCAACTCAATTATTAATTTGAAGGTCATGTTTTACCAAAATGATGAATCTAGAACTAACCATTCAGGACCATGCATCCAGAGTTCTAGATTGTTCTCAAATTCTCTAAATGATATTCCCCGAGTAATGAGATCTGCGGGGTTTTCTTTAGTTGAGACATAATTAAATGATATTGAAATACTGAATTTAGTTTGAATTTCTTGATGCATATGTCTAATATCCTGAATTCGATTTCGAACAACCCAACATGTTTATAGGGAGTGAACAAACGCATCTGATGCTTAGGGAAATTGGTGAATTTGGGATACTTGTAAGAAAATTGATTGTATTTTCTGCAAGTAATGCAACTTGAAATGATACGCTTGATGGTTTGTCTTGCACTAGTGATCCAAAACCCCTGCAAGCGCAGCATTGTTAAGGTGGATTGAATACCTAAATGCTTGCATCTAGAGTGACAATCTCGAACTATTAATTCAGTGAAGTGATGATGTTTACCTAGTAATATGGGATTTATGATGTCATAATCATACACGTTTGTTCTTGAAAGTCTGCCCTTGGTTCGAATCAATCTGACTTCGTCTAGAAAGAGATCCAGACGGTTAACCAGATTGGGAACATGCTGATTGGAATTTTCTTGAACCGTTTGAAGAAATTGATTTTCTTTGTCAAAGGACTCAAATTGCATGATGTATAACCAATACAACCTACTACCCCTATCCAGGTCTGCATTGGGTTTCCTTCTGCATTTGAAAACAAACTTTAGTACATAAGCCGTGATTCTATAGACTTTGTGAATGTTTGAAAACCGTTTGATGTCAAGAATGGGTTCAGTTTTACCAGCATTTAAAGTGACTGATGTAATTGTAGCTGATTGTGTCTTTAATTTGTTTGGGTTAGATAGGCACTGAAGATCATATTTGATCCTGAAGGGCCAACTGCATAGACTGCAAATCCGTAACAACTGGCACTAGCGTCACAAAAAAAGACTAATGAAGCTGAGTCGCTAGAATCGAAAGCTGAACGTTTGAAAGAAAGATTTGAAAGTGCTTGAAGATCTTTGAAAATCTTAGTCCAAACCTTCAATTCATCTTGACCGACTGTATCATCCCAAGACAACTTAAGCTTCCACAATTTTCTCATGAGAAGCCTACCCCGAATGGTAACTGGGAGGTAAAGGGATAATGGATCAAAAATTTTAGAAATTTGGGAAAGGATTTGGCGCTTGGTACAAGCTTCAGGGTCTAGATCATATTCTGACAGCAAGATTAAGTCCCGACTTACATCAAAGTGATAACCCAGCACCTTTTCCAAGCATTCATATTGAACAACATTTTGATCTTGAACCATTATGTTTTTGAGACAGTCTAGATTAGTGTTCCATGATCTAAGGTTGAAACCTCCCTCAGACATTCTCTGATTTAAAGTGGAGTATAATCCCAGAAGTAATTCTGGATCTGAATTCGTGAAAATTAAATTATCCAGATAAAAATGTTTCTTGAGAACCTCAGAGCATAAATCATCTAGATACTGATTGGCGTGATATTTAATGACATAGTTGAGTATGAAAGGTGAACTGGCCAGACCAAATACTATGGTAGTATACCGATAAGTTAATAATTGACCGTCCTCCTCCCAGGAAAAACAAAACCTATTTTTATCAACATCAAGCTTGAGCTTGATTTGAAGAAATGCCTGCTTTATATCTGAAAGGATCACGTATTGATTGGTTCTGAATGAGCATAATAAGGTAAATAGTGAATTCATGAGGTCTACACCAGGATATGCAGCTTCATTAAGAGAAGGAGCTTCACCTGTTTTCAAACTACAATTGAAAACTGGTCTTATTTTAGTTGTAACTTGATCTCCTACCCTAATGACCGGCCTATGAGGTATCCAGATGTAGTTCTGATATTGGTCTGGAGTCACATCGAACCTTTCAATTATCCCATCATCTAATTGCTGTTTAAATACATCAGCATATTTAGAGTGCAAGTTTTTCTTATTGAGAAATCCAATTACCCTTTTTAGAGTTGCCAATGCTATTTTATGATTAGATGGAATACGGTTAATTAGCTCTTCATGCCACGGTAACTCCACATAATATTGGCCACAACTCTTCCCATCTCCAGACTCGTGAATCTGTAAACCATTTGAGTCCTGATTTAAACAGGGTATTTGAATATTTGAAGCTAAGCTTCGATTCGGTGTTTCACTTGAGGGGTTAGTAAGTTTAAAAAGGGAACAATGCCAAGGGTTTTTACACCCCGAAAGCCCTGATTTAAGTTTAAAAAGGGAACAATGCCAAGGGTTTTTACACCCCGAAAGCCCTGAATTAGTAGGTTTTAAAACTTGAACAGCAGATTGCTCCGCTGCCGTGAAACTCGAATCAAAACTTGAATTGAAACTTGATCCATCAGTCTCAGTCAGAGGAAGGGACTTTTGTTGATCAATTTCAGATCTTTCTAGTCATAATTTTTTAACAGGAGTTCTTGAAGAAAACTGACGAGTTTCCTTGACAGATCTACGACTGTTGCTGGAATGTTGAATTGGACTCTTAAAAGTATCCAACTCTCCAATAGGTATAAGTCCTTGAGAAACTGATATGGCAGTACCATTCTTGAGTTTTACGAAGGAGAATGGCATAAAATCTTGAAGCACATCAATTCCAATTAATCCTTCAATGTTTGAGACGAAATCATTCTGAAGGTTATAGAAGGACTTGTCCCCGAACGTAATTCCTTCTTCTTGAAGTTGAGAAATCACGTTTTTTAATTCTGGAACGGTATAATCTAAATCCATCTTTTCATCTACGATGAAGTTCTTGAGAGTAGCTTTAGATGGATTCAGCCTTACACCCAACTCCACTTCTTGAATTTCTCTAACTTGAGATCCAATAAAGGTTCTTATTAGACATTCGAATTTAGGTTTTTTCTTTAATTGACAGTCCCAACCATCTAGAACTGAGGGTCTGATATATGATCTTTGTGAAGCTAAATCTAGCAAACACCTAACTGATTTGACATTATTTTGATTTACAAATTCTAGAATCACGGTAGGTAACAAGACGCCGCGACTTCGAAATATATGATTCTCCGAAGACAATGCATGCACCGATACACTGTTTACCTGAGTCTCGACACCATTAGTTATTTTATTTGAACCCAACTTGGGACATAATGCTGAAATATGAGAGTTCAAACCGCAGATTGCACAAGAAAATGAGAGCTTGTTAGCTTTACCAGGACAATTATTTCCCAAATGTCTGATGCTCGAACAATGCGAGCATAAATCGATTTCTTGACATCTTTAAGTCTTTTTTGAAGTGTGTCATATTTAGAACAGCGAATTAAAGAGTGGTCGCCATCACAAAATTTACACTTTTTAAAGTTAGAACCGGCCTTTTTAGGTTGAGGCATATTTGAGGCTGCAGTCTGAAAAGTTTGAAGAGTGGCTTTAGGTTCTTCACTTTTAATGTTTTTTACCACATTATTGGGTTTATAGAATTTTTTGAGATTTTGATTAGACTTGGCTTTACTAGACTTTAATCTGGACAAAGTTTTAATAATCTCACCATAATTCTTAAAAATTTGATTTGGAGAAGGGTAATTGGATTCGCATTTGCGAACAATTTCCTTCTTGAATGAAATAGGTAATTTACTCATTAAGATGTGACCCAACAACAAACTACCAGACGAGGTTTCATCCATCAAATCCACCTCATAATTTTTGAGATCAAGAACCATAGCTCGAATTTCACTAAGCCAGTTATTTAATTTATCATATTGAAAGTCATCAATTTCATTAGCCGTAACTAATTTCTTGAGTGACTCATCATTTATAAAAGGGATGTCTAGAAAGAGATCTTTTAAAATGTCTAGAGCTATCTCATAATTGTCATCAACATTTGACAAATGTTTAATTGATTGATAAGCTATGTCCCTCAAGTACCCTTTCAAGTATGATAATTTGGCAGAATTTGGCAGATCAGTACGAACACCTATCAAATTCTCGAACTGACTAAGAAAGTCTTTAAACTCGTGCTTGTCAGTAGAACCACTGAAATTTCTGCACTGAAGGTTAGGTGGTGCAGCATTACGCTTCAAAATAGCACTTAACCCATTCATGAAGTCACTTTGAAATTTCTCGGCGTTTGAAAAGCTATTTTCTAGGTTATTTGTTGCATTTCCAGAACTATTAATTTTTTCCTTTGCATCCTTTATTTGAGCTAATACATTTTTTACTTTAAAAATGCATTTTCGAATTTCTAAATCCCTTTCCTCCGATTCTTTTAAATCATCTAAATATGCTTGATCCTCTAAACTACACTGAATTTTGTCATTAAGTTCCGAAAGTTTACATTGATGGTTACAAAGTTGTTCTAGTCTACTCTCTAGATCTTCAACGAGAATTTCCTTCTCGTTTAAAAGCTCGTCCAAACTCGAAAGGAGTCTAGAAACCATAGCTCTATGACCTCCACGCCTTTTAATAAATTCTTTAAGTTCAGACATGTTTGTTAAAATTTCTGCTGATAGATAATTAAATCCTGTTCTGGAATTTAGTAATTTCAGTGAAGTTAGTAAGAATTATCAAAATTAAAAACTTATTCAGATTATAAATTTGTGCAGTTATTTTTCTAGAATATATTTAGGCTTTAAAAATTATAAATTGTTGGAATTGCTAAATTGACAGTGAAATTTCCCAAAAAACGAAAGCTGTGTCACTATCCTCTTGCTCAAAATTTGGTACTCAGGTGTGGGAAGTACAGCCTAACCTTTAACCTGACCATTAATTTGTTTGACAGTTTTCCCTTTGACCTTACAATTTATTTTCAAGAAAGTTATTTGTTTGTAATAATTAAGTCAAGATTCTGCTGCTGTGAATTAGTTTGATCACAGAGTGGGTTTGGTATTTCCAGGATTCAAGTTTGGCATACCTTTTGGGGGGCCTTTTTCGGGCCTACCATTGAGCATCAATTTTTGTGAATACCTTTTTGTCCTATTCGATTAAGTATTTTTTAATTCTAACAATATCAGCGTTTGACATTCAATTTGAATCTTAAACAATAAATTAGGCTAGGTTAGGCAACGCTAGGTTAGGTTATATTATGTTCCTTGGGGGGAAGAGAGAGAGAGAGAGAGAGAGAGAGAGAGAGGGAAGTTCTATTTAGAAAATAATCAATATTGTTTCATCAATATTTATGGAACTATTTGCGCATATGCTTAATACATCGCAGGCTGTTTAATTTAGAAATAACTGAAGCTTGAAAATGTCGCAAATTAACGTACTTAAAATTCTCATCCGAGACGAAGCACTGAAACATTTTTATTCATTCCGACGGGCATTTCCTGTGATAATCAGCGCATGATAGGGCTCTTAGATGCACGCAAAACTCGCATGCAATTACGAACATGATCTTTTGAAACACTGGAGACATCTGTGTTAATGAATTTAATCTCATTTTTATGAGGGGTTTAGTGACATTGGGTATTAAAACTGGAAATCTGTGAAGGTCGTATCGGATTATGGTATCGAGAAAAAAATATATATATACACACCGGCTTTTGTGTTCACGGAAAATAATTTTAAAAAATTGTTGGAGGGACCCCAACGCAACGCATTAACCGATGGAAATACAACTCAATCGCAGAAAAGACCCAAGTTTATTATTCACATTTTAAATTTGATGTTATCTATCACATTCCACCAAACTGATAGTTTCGCTGATTGTAAAACACGTGTAAACAAATTTTATTTTTAATGAATAAAGCTTTAACAAGCGTATATATACACACACACATTAACATCAACTTGTTAATTCACGCATGACGGGAGCTTTACATTCCAATTTTCAGAACGAGGTTTAATATAATTGTATATATATATATATATATATATATATATATATATATATTAAACACGTGATGAAGAACAAATAGCACTTGTTAGTCTCTCTTCACATGAAGGTCAAGCTGGCGCTCCGCCACTAGGCATGATTTGGTTGAGTCGCTCCTTCACCTGGGTTCGTGACCAAGTGATGGTAGACGACATGTATATTACTCTTCCTTTTAAAGGATGGAGGGGGAAATGATGGAGGGAAATGTTTCTGCTTATATAGTTGCGCACTTTTTGTACTAATTTCTGTAGTGTTTTCAGATTTTACAGATAATTGTAATTTTTACCAGTGAAATCGTATTAAAATCATTAACATTATATTATTTTTTTATGCACGAAGGAGGGGCCAAGATTGAATACCGCAAGATATCCCTTCCCCAAAATAAAAAGAGAAGAGGAGAGCCAAAATAAAGGTCGAGAGTTATCATCCAAAGCTTCATCCCCGTTTTTCTCTTCATTTCATCCACGGCCTTCATTCTTCATTCCTTAATTTTCAATCATTCTGAGTTTCATGTAATTTAATTTTTAGCTTTCATTGATGATTTTGTCTCAATCCATCAAACATTTAGTTATACCCCATTTGGATATATATATATATATATATATATATATATAATATATATATATATGAATAAAACCACGAAGGAAAGGAAACACAAAATGGTGCTCAAGCCCTTTCGTCTAATATCGAACAGATCATCGAGAACATTACAGAATTTAGCCTCATTGTCCTTCTGTGTTCTCGTCTGGCGCGCTTTATTCTTTTTAAGCAGTCTCCAGTCATCAAACAACTTCTCAAGCTTTTGCTGGTAGTGCTGGGATGCTCTTGTTGGAATTCTTGCTTTTTCCCAGAATTCCACAACTTTGCCGATCACAATCGATGATGCTTCGCGCCTTGTTTTCATATCGAGGTGTTGATAGAGGAACAGTCCAAGAGACTGCCTGATGGATGGCAGCTTTGAGCCTGTGAGATCGGAAATCTCGCTACCCAGCAAATATGCTTTAATTGTATGAGCACGAGTGTTAGCCATTATGAGAACTCTCTATATAGTCTCTGTCTATCTATAGTTTATCTCTAGTATATCTGAAACAAGAGACAAATAATATAATTATAAATAATAATTAGCTTAAATTATAAATAAAAATTATAATACCTGTCATAATAATGTCGTCTGCTACTTTTACATTAATAATTATTAATTTACATAGTATTTAAGTTGAACTTTGAAGTCTTTGAGCTACCTTTAAACTTTAAGCAATTTAATTTATATTTTACATACAGTATATTGTTTTTGCCCTAAGCCTAACTGAATTAGAGGGTGAGAGACAGAAATTTTAAACTTCGAAAACAAGTGTCACCCTAAAAAAAAAAAAAAAAAAAAATATATATATATATATTTTTTTTTAATTTTTTTTTTAGGGTGACACTTGTTTTCGAAGTTTAAAATTTCTGTCTCTCACCCTCTAATTCAGTTAGGCTTAGGGCAAAAACAATATACTGTATGTAAAATATAAATTAAATTGCTTAAAGTTTAAAGGTAGCTCAAAGACTTCAAAGTTCAACTTAAATACTATGTAAATTAATAATTATTAATGTAAAAGTAGCAGACGACATTATTATGACAGGTATTATAATTTTTATTTATAATTTAAGCTAATTATTATTTATAATTATATTATTTGTCTCTTGTTTCAGATATACTAGAGATAAACTATAGATAGACAGAGACTATATAGAGAGTTCTCATAATGGCTAACACTCGTGCTCATACACAACTAAAGCATATTTGCTGGGTAGCGAGATTTCCGATCTCACAGGCTCAAAGCTGCCATCCATCAGGCAGTCTCTTGGACTGTTCCTCTATCAACACCTCGATATGAAAACAAGGCGCGAAGCATCATCGATTGTGATCGGCAAAGTTGTGGAATTCTGGGAAAAAGCAAGAATTCCAACAAGAGCATCCCAGCACTACCAGCAAAAGCTTGAGAAGTTGTTTGATGACTGGAGACTGCTTAAAAAGAATAAAGCGCGCCAGACGAGAACACAGAAGGACAATGAGGCTAAATTCTGTAATGTTCTCGATGATCTGTTCGATATCGCACATGCAGATGCATTCACTCTGATTAAAATTCCTAGAGACCGCGAGTTCCTGCTCGCTCAGAGAGAGAAGGGAAGACGTGGCTGTATGCCTGGCTTGGACGATACTTTGCGTGAAAAGGAGAAGAGGAGTGTGAAAAGACGACTGGAGGAAGACGAAAGACGTCACCACCAACGATCCTCACATGTATTTTTTTGCTTTTCTAGTGTTTTACTTAAATTTTACAAATATTTGTAAATGTAAAATTTACATACTCAATTTATAGTACTCTTTTCGTAGATTTAAAATTTTACACAATGCTTCAATATTATACATTAGTAGCTAGGATTTCTGTCTGCCCTAATTTCTATCTAAAAACTGACATTTTTATTTGCAGGAGATGGCCACTTCCTTTGTCATCCTTACATCATTGAGCTCGACCAGTGAAGCAGAAGCCGAAGTTCTGGAACATAGCGAGCCAGGACCGAGCAGCGAAAAGCCTACGACAAAGCGCGGAAGAAAGTTGGTCATCACAGAAAGGATGACAGCTACACTCGATCGATGTAAAGTTTCTGATAGGAAGGCAATGATGATTGTCACCGAAACAGTAAAAAATCTCGGTCATAACATCAGTGATCTTGCTCTTAATCGGGAAACGATCAGGCAAAGTCGGCGAAACCAGCGAAAGAAGACTGCTGAGAAGCTGAAGGACGAGTTCAAAGCAGACGTTCCATTGGTGGTGCACTGGGACGGGAAGCTTCTCACCGACATCACTGGCAATCAGCACGTTGAACGCCTCCCAGTTATAATCACAGGAGTTGGGGTCTCGCAGCTGCTCACTGTGGCTACAATTCGATCAGGAACTGGCGAAGCGCAAGCCAAGGCCGTTTGTGGATTCGCTAAAGGAGTGGGGAGTGGACAAAAATGTAGTTGCGATGAGCTTCGACACCACCAGCTGAAATACAGGAAGGATTAATGGAGCTTGCATACGCATTGAACAGAGTCTGGGGCGAAACATCCTTTTCCTAGCTTGTCGCCACCATATCTTTGAAATTGTCATCAGTGCTGTCTTTGTGCAGTGCATGGGAGAGTTTAACGCACCCAATGTTGGCATCTTCAAGCGTTTCAAGGATCAGTGGTCATCTATCAACCAAAGTCGCTATCAAGACTCTTCTTCTGATGAAAGAACTGCCGCACAGCTTTCAGATATTAAGGAAAGCACAATTGATTTCATCCGCCACCAGCTTTCCAAGCACCAGCTCAGAGACGACTACCAAGAGCTGCTTGAACGCTACCTCATCTTCCTCAGTGGTAAACCGGATCGAGGTGTGCGCTTCAGGGGCCCAGGTGCTCTCCATAAAGCACGCTGGATGGCAAAACTAATCTACACGATCAAGATCTGGCTTTTCCGCTCCCAGATCCGACTCACTCCAAGGGAAGAGCGAGGTTTAAGTGACATTTGTGTCTTCACAGCTCGCCTCTACATAAAGGTCTGGTTCACAGCACCAAGTGCTGCTGCTGCTCCTGCCAACGATTTACAGTTCATGAAAGATCTCGTCGCATATGAAACTGTCCACCCGGCAATTGCTAAAGGCGCAGCTGATAAATTCAGCTCCCAGTTATGGTACCTGTCAGAAGAGCTTGTCGCCCTCTCGCTATTCGACGACAATATACCAGCCAACGAGAAGCACACTATGCTCCAGACCATTCAAGAGAGTAATCCAAGTGATGAGGAACCACCTAAAAAAGCTCAAGTAGATCTTAAGACCGTCAAAGAGCGGCAGCTGGCAAGCTTCGTATCTAAGAGGTCGCTATCGCTGTTCGAGCTGCTGAAACTTCCGACCACATTTCTAGAAGAAGATCCGGCCTTATGGAGTACACTGCAGAGCTATCAGCTGGCCCAGCGCATGGTGAACACCCTGAGCGTTGTTCACGACCACGCCGAGCGAGGCGTGGCGCTTATACAGGAGTACTGTGGATTGCTGACGAAAGATGAAGAACAGTTGCCGTTTGTGCTTCAGGTCTGTGGAAAATTTGGGAGTACCGAAATGGAAGACCCACCTAATCTTGGATAAGCCATATTGATATTGAAAAAATAATAACAATAAAAAATAACTCAGAAGGAGAACATGAACTCTTGCTGAGAAAAATTAAAAAGACACCAACGAAGAAACAAATATGAGATGAAAAGAAAAAAAGCTCCCATAGCCAGAAATGGCAACACGGTTTTAAGAAGAAGAAGGAAAAGATCGGGATAAGCGGAATAAGCAGAATAACAGGAGAAAAAAAAGGAGAAGCTGAATAAGCATAATAAGCGACGAAAGAAAACGGACGAAAAGAAGCCGGAATAAAAATGTTTATTATTGTCAAGAAATAAAATCATAACAGTTTCAAGGTAAGAAGTTCATAAATTTCCCTTCGGTTATTAAATTTAGGTTAAATAAGCTGACATTTCAGCTGTAATTGTTTAACAAAAGAGTATGGAAGTCCTGTTTATGGACAAATAGTTAGGCTGGTTCATCTTTGGCCTAGGTCTTCCATCTCCAACGTAGCCTAGGTTGTGTTTAGGCTACTCTGGTTGGAGCAGGACCTATTTTTTCCATATCTTAATGGTGGCCCGTGTGGGGAAGGGTTATTTGCTGTGAAAACCTTAACCTTGAATAAAATTAAAAAACAAAAATAATAAAATTACGCCTTATCAAACATTTTGACATCTGAACAGAATTTATTCCATGTTTGGCTTTTTCAAATATTACTACATATAAATAATAATAAATTACGAAGCCCTAACTAAAAATAAAAATAAGAAATAATTCAAATGCTTCAAAACTTATCATTTGGTCATAAATGTGGTAAAATTCTAGAATAAGGGTAATCAGAAGCCTAGCCTATTTAACCAAAATAAAGCTTATATTGTATACATAATAAAATAAAGCTTATTTATAGAGTTGAAAGGGTTTTAGGATTTTGGGGACTTATTTTGGAAAAATAAAATAAACAAAATATGGCTGAATGTGAAGCAATTGAGGCAAAGATTAAATCATTAAAAAGGAAGAGATCAGCAAGGAAGGGAGTCATTACCAGGCTTTTAACTACCTTTAATAGCAAAGAAAATCCAAATAAAAGGGATTATGATACTATTTTGGGTGGTTTAAATAGAATTAAACAGGAAATAATAATTATAGACGAGGAAATTGTTACAGAAACTGATGGTTAAATGTTGGTGAAGAGACATATACAGCACTTTTGTGTGAACAAGAACAGAATATTTTTGAAATAGATTCTCACATAAATGAATTATATGCTGCTTTAGATAATCTACCAAATAATTTAGAGGCTACAAATCAAAGTTTGATTGAGGCCTTCAGAAATGTATCCATTTCTAATGATGACAATAAACAACTAAAAGCCAAGTTACCAACATTACAAGTACCAATATTTGAGGGTGATCGAACAAAATTTCAGTCTTTTCTAGAAAAATTTGATAGTTTAATTGGCAACAAAGATTAATATCTGATGTTGACAAATTCAGTTATCTGCTTAATTATTTAAAGGGCCCAGCCCTAAAACTGGTTGATGCCTTACCGGCAATTGGCAGTTCGTATAAAATAGCTCTCAAATTACTAGAAAGAAATTTCCTAAATAGAAAAGAAATAGTAAATGATTTAGCAATAAAATTAAAAATATAAAACCAGCCAAGGATAACCATCAGGATCTGTACAATTTCTATTGTGAAATTGAATGCATGTTAGGTCATCTACAAAATAATGACATAGATCTAGAGAAATCAGCATGGTTTATCCAAGCCATAATATTTGATTGTTTACCTACCCAAATTAGGGATATTTTCCAAAGAATAACGGGAAATACATACCCTACCCTTGGTGAAATAAGGAATGAATTTCCAAATGTTTTGTCAATGTACAAATCTTCAAAGATTGATTCACAAACAAAGATTGATTCACAAATAAACCAAACAAAGATTGATTCACAAATAAACAAACAAAGAAATTCAAACAAAACCAAACCACAACCAACAACAAAAAGACAAATCAGAACAAAAAGTGATAGGTCTAACTCCTACACTACAAAATTTTAATGTTACGACAGAATTTGTACGTAAGTGTAAATTTTGTTCGGCTGATGATCACAATAGCACAGATGTACTAAATATGTAGACTTAGAATCCCGGATAAATAGGTGTTCTCAGTTAAACCTTTGTACTAAATGCACAGCTGCAGGACATACTAACAAAGACTGCAAAACAAAAATAAGATTCAAATGTGTTAATTGTGGAAGTTTAAATCATGTCTCTTGTCTTTGTGATTCATTTAAAAATTCAAATAAACAAAACCTAAAGAAAAATGAAAAAACATTTAATGGACATATATCAATAAATAATGTCAATAAAAATTCTAGTGTACTCCTACCTACAATAACCTTGGATTTAAAAAATAAAAAGGTGGGACAACTCCTATAAGATGTCTAATAGATTCTTGTTCCCAACAAACATTTGTAGATCAATCATTAGTTAATCAATTAGGCCTACAAACTCATAAAAATGAACAAGAATTGTGTATAACATCATTTGTCAAAGAAAATGAACAGAAAGAAAAATATAGTACAGTCAATTTAGATCTGGATATACCCACAGAGAATAAAACAACAAACATAGAAGCAGTAGTCATTGAACAAGTTGGTCAACAAAAATTTAAAATACCAAATTTAAAACAAGTAATACAACAACTTAAAAAGCAATATAAAATTGCAGATAGAAATTTAAATGATGATACAATAGATAATGTTCAAATGTTAATTGGAGCTGATTATATTCACTTAATTCAGAAGGGCATAGTCAGAATAGGAGATGGGATGCTCTAGATACTCACTGGGGTATAGCTCCACTGGGACACATAGATAAATATAAAATAACAATGAAAAATAAAAATATATGACTAACAAACTTGCCCTATTATGACAAGGTCTTACACAACTCAAATAATGACATAAATACTGAAATATTAAATAAATCATTAACAACTGAAGAATTAGATAAAGGTGTACAACAGCTCTGGCTATTAGAGTCAGTGGGGGTGCAAGATGGTGATCATACAGATGAAAATCAATTAATGGTGAAAATTTTGAAAACCATCATGTATGAAAATGGCCATTATTCAATTGAACTACCTTGGAAGATCAATAGTCCAAAATTAAATGATAATCTAAAGGTAGCTAAAGGTCATCTCTATAATTTGATGAAAAGATTAAAAAATGACAAGAGAATTAAAATGTATGATGATGTTTTCAAGGACCAGTTAGAAAAAGGCTTCATTGAAGAAGTTAAAGATCACCCCTTTAAAAAAGACAACTGCCATTATCTTACTCACACAGGAGTCTATAGAAAGGATGCACCCACAACAAAACTTAGAGTTGTGTATAACTGTAGTCTTAAAGATGGCAATAAGCATAGCTTGAATGACTGTCTCATAGAGGGGCCTAATCTTATTTCAGACCTTGTAAAAATCCTTCTAAGATTTAGATTAGATGACTATGCAGTTCAAAGTGATATAAGCAAAGCTTTTTTGAGAATTCATCTGAAAAATAACTATGACAAAGATCAACTAAGATTCTTGTGGTTTAATGATCCATATGACTTAAATAAAGGGTTTAAAACATTTAAATTTAATGTGGTTTTGTTTGGAGCAAATGCAAGTCCTAGTTTACTGGCTTTAACCATCAAACATCACTTAAATTTGTATGATGAAAATGATTTAACTGTTCAGTTCTTGAAAGATCACTTCTATGTAGATAACCTTGTAGGATCAACCAAAACAGAGTCAGAATTAAATGAAGTTTACATAAAAGCAGATAAAATAATGAAAGAAGGTAATTTTGAATTAAGAGAGTGGATCACAAATAATGAGAGACTAAATCAAAAAATAAAATCAGAAGACAAAGGATTAACAGAACCAACAAACAGGGTGAAAACATTAGGCATGATCTGGGATTTGAACTCAGATTCTAAAGTTCATGACTCACTCTGCACAAAAGGCTACACCTTAGATACAACAGCTAACACAAAAAGAAAGATCTTATCCGAAAGTTCAAAAATATTTGATCCTATGGGTTTACTCCTTCCTTCTACTATCAGATCCAGGGTTCTTTTACAAGAATTTTGGAAACAGAAAGTAGACTGGGATGATCCTATAACCAATAAACAACAAGATAGCTGGAAAAGGTTAGCTAAAGATCTCAATAAATACAAAACATAAATATTCCCAGAGTTTGTGGACACAGAGATACACCTCAAACCTTGCATGTATTTGGCGATGCCAGTGAAAAGGTGTATGGCTGTTGCGCTTACCTTGTAGGTGAGGATGGCAGCCATTTGATCTATGCCAAGGGGAAAGTAACACCCTTAAAACAAAAGAAAACTATTCCTCAGCTTGAACTACTTGCGGGTTATCTAGCTGTAAAAATAACAGTATTTCTCCATGAAGTCTATTATGATGTAAACATCACAACTACATATATTTGGCTTGACAGTCAAATCTGCTTGGCATGGATCAACTCTGATGAGTTAAACTCAAAAAACATCTTTGTCCGTAACAGATTAAGAGACATTAAAGAAGCTAGACAAAATTTGGACATAACCTTCAGATACATTCCAACAAAACAAAATCCTGCAGACTTTCTTACAAGAGGATTATCCTGTAAATTACTAAAATCCAACAAAAATTGGTTTCATGGACCTGAATTCATTCAGGATGAAACAATGTGGCCAGCAGAACAAATTAATGTAAAACTTAACATGATAACCACAAATAAAGTTGAGCCACTATTAGATTATAACAATTATTCTGACTTTGGCAAACTTGTAAGGGTAACATCTTACTGTCTCAGATTCATTCACAACTGTTTAAAGAAAATAAATAAACAAAGAAATAATGATAATGAAATGTATACAAGTCTAGCTACCAAATATTGGATTAACCACATACAACAAACAGAATACAAAAATGAAATAGATTTTTAACAATTGGTAAACAAATGAACAAAGTACCCTCTGTGGTAATAAACTTGAATCTTTACATTGACAAAGATGGCTTATTAAGATGTAAGGGTAGATTAAACAAATCACAAATCACATATAACAGTAAACAACCCCTTCTTCTTCCTAGGTTCCATCACATTACAACCCTAATTATTAGAGAGAAACACAATGAACTTTATCACATGGGCGTTCCACAAACATTAAATGCCATTAGAAAGTTGTATTGGATACCCAAAGGCAGAATGACTGTGAAGACAGTTTTGAATAACTGTGTCACCTGCAAAAGGATTCATTCCAGATCTTTCAGGAAGACCAATCCTCCTGATTTGCCAACAGAGAGAGTCACCTTTAATAGGCCTTTTGAAACAGTTGGCATAGACTATACAGGAAGTTTGACTGTTGGTCTGGGAACAACAGAACAAAAAATGTACATCATCCTTTACACATGTTCATCTTCTAGAGCAGTCAGCTTAGACATAGTGACTAGTGAGTGATCTCTCCGCAGAATCATTTGTCTATAGCTTTAGAAGATTTTGTGCTAAGCATTCTGGACCCAAAATTGTTTGGACAGATAATGCAACCTATTTCAAGGCTGGTGAAAACCAAATAAATGACATATTACAAAATTCACATACCATAACATATCTACAAAATAACAAAATAAAATGGAAATACATCCCTGTTGCATCACCATGGTATGGAGCAATCTGGGAAAGGAATATCCAAACAATAAAGAATTGCCTAAAGAAATCAATAGGTAAAAAACAAATTGAATTCTTTGAACTTCTCACTCTCATTAGTGAAATTGAGAATGTTGTCAATAACAGACCTCTTACTTATGTAGGGGATAATATTAATGATGTAGAGCCTCTCACCCCAAATCATTTGATTAAGGGAGAAGTCATTAACCTTCTACCTGATTACAATATCTCCTTGGATGATACACCTTGGAGTGATAATAATCATGATTTGCAAAATAGATTATCACAAATAACAAATATAAAAACAAAATTTAAAAAGCAATGGAGTGATGAATACCTTGTTGGGTTGAGAGAAAGACATAAATATATACAAAACAAAGACTGGGTTAATGAAATCAGGGTAGGAGATGTAGTTCTAATTAGACAAAATACACCAAGACAGTGTTGGCCATTAGGTAGAGTTTTAGAACTAAAAACTGGGGAAGATGGATTAACGAGGGTTGTAAAACTTAAAACTGCTTCAGGTGAAACTATGAGATGTATCACTCTTATACCCCCTAGAAGTAGGACCAACTACTGTTAACAAAAATGATCATGAAGATGAATCTATAATAGATTCTGATGATGATCAAAATTTGACCCAAACTATACCAAACCTAACCTGTTCAATAAATGATGTAACTAGTCCTACTACTACAATAACCTATACCACAAATAGTAGACCACAACGTTCAACTGCTCTACGAGCTAGGCAGATGTTACAACAAAAGATAAGGGCTGGAGTATTGTAATATTTCCTATGGAAAATAAGTTAAAATGCAACACCCTTTCATTTTGGAAAGGGTGAGGACTTTATAAAATGCTACACTTTTTATATTAAAAAGTGAGGAAAAACAAAAATGGAATAACAAATAAACCATAAATTCTAGGTAATCTAAGATGGGTTAACAAATATTAAAGAAAAAATTGGGTTTCACATGCAATTTTTCCTTTCTGGCTGGCCCCAATGTGTGGAAAATTTGGGAGTACCGAAATGGAAGACCCACCTAATCTTGGATAAGCCATATTGATATTAAAAAAATAATAACAATAAAAAATAACTCAGAAGGAGAACATGAACTCTTGCTGAGAAAAATTAAAAAGACACCAACGAAGAAACAAATATGAGATGAAAAGAAAAAAAGCTCCCATAGCCAGAAATGGCAACACGGTTTTAAGAAGAAGAAGGAAAAGATCGGGATAAGCGGAATAAGCAGAATAACAGGGAGGAAAAAAAAGGAGAAGCTGAATAAGCATAATAACAGCGACGAAAGAAAACGTAAGACGAAAGAAGCCGGAATAAAAATGTTTATTATTGGTGTCAAGAAATAAAACTCATAACAGTTTCAAGGTAAGAAGTTCATAAATTTCCCTTCGGTTATTAAATTTAGGTTAAATAAGCTGACATTTCAGCTGTAATTGTTTAAAAAAAGAGTATGGAAGCCCTGTTTATGGACAAATAGTTAGGCTGGTTCATCTTTGGCCTAGGTCTTCCATCTCCAACGTAGCCTAGGTTGTGTTTAGGCTACTCTGGTTGGAGCAGGACCTATTTTTTCCATAAGGTCGTACATGAACACCGACGACGATACCCTGATGCCCTGAAGAAGACTTTGGCTGATTGACTCAGACTGCTTTGATTTGTTAAACACTTTTCTGTATTATGCTCTACTGACTCTAATTTAGCATAAATTGTTGTATATCAGTGATACAGCACATTTGAAAAAGAAGGAAAAGAAAAGGAAGGTAGGCTCTGTGCCGGAATTGAACTGGTGACATTTGACCTCATTGAGCTACCTCTAAAAGTAAAAATAATGTGTTCAAATTTTACATACATCATTTTTGCCACCAACCTAACCATTTTTAGGGGTGAGAACATGAAATTTACAAAAATGTAATTTACGACTTTTTTAACTGTCACCCTATATATATATATATATATATATATATTATATATATATATTATATATATATATATATATATATATATATGTCGCGCATAGGTTGTGCGAGCCTCTGCCCGCTTGCGACTTTTTAGGGTTAATGCACTTTGGACAATCCAACGAAGGTGGTCCTTGTTGGGTAAGCTCGGCCTTAGCCGAGAGCATCCGAGTACCAATGAACAGTTTCTACTAGGTTTTTTCCCGAAGGGGTGAATGGAAACACTTCACTTCAAAAATTGGTTTTAGTTCACTCATAAATTTTTATTCACAAAGTATATACAGAACGAGGCACTGATAATCAGAAGTTTATAGGGGGAGAGGTTTTACCTCTTACAACAACAGCTCAAGCAGGAATTTACAGGGGTAGAGGTTCGACCCCATTTCACAATAGTTAAGGTGGGAATTGAAAGCGAGGAGGCTTGTCCTCCTCGAGTAAGAGTTACGGCAGGAATTTAAAATGAGGAGGCTTGGCCTCCTTGGTCTAAGCCTCAGGCAGGAATTTAAAGTGAGGGAGGTGCAACCTCGGGTAACAACGGGCCAGGCAGGAATTTAAGATGAGAGAGGAGCCACCTCTGGTAACAACGGCTCAGGCAGGAATTTAAGGCGAGGGGACTCGGCCTCCTCGGGTAAAGGCTCAGGCAGGAATTTAAAATGAGAGAGGAGCCACCTCTGGTAACAACGGCTCAGGCAGGAATCTAGAGTGGGAGAGGTGCAACCTCTGGTATCAAGGGCTCAGGCAGGAATGATTTAATTTACAATACAAGAAATAAATAAGCCTCAATTTTGGGGGAATGCAGTTGAAGGTTAAGCTCCCACTTTAGCTGGAGAGCTACATAATTCTGATGTTAAGCATAATTTAAGCAAAAACTTAACAAAAAAATTACTAATTTTTGTAAGGTATACACTTTTGGGTGGCGACATAATGTCGGGGACCGACATGTACCGAGTACATTCAGTACATAAATTACATTATATTACATACATTAATTACCGTTAATTACAATTTTAGCAATTTGTTAATTGACATATCTAATACTGAAATAATCTGAATAGGTAACACAATTTAAATAATGAAGGAGAGTTCTCCGTTGTTTTATAATTTAAAGGGGATTAACAACAATGTTATATATATTTATAGTTAACAGTGATTACGCCAAATTATGTCAAATATTATTAGAAGAATGGTTGGTTATTATAGTTTGAAAGTCTAATTAGCCAGCGATGAGGAAAGCGGAGAAAAAATACGGTGTACTTTTCATTTGAAAGTACACGGACATTAATGATAACGTAACACATAAGTAACGGAATTTGCATGACAATTAGGTAGAAGTAGTAAGTACAGGTAATGAGAACATGGATAACTATGTGCCTAAGTAGATAATAACCAGTAGCCTGGCAGGGAACAATATGGTATATTATAATAATTAACATCACATCTTAACGTTATAAATTGGTAGCAGAGGCAAGAGAGAAGAGTTCGAATTCAGAGGCTCGCTTTTGACGACGTAATCGGAATTCGAACCTTCGTCTCAGCAATAATAAACAACTTGCGAGAGGTGAAATAATAAAAAAAAATAAAACGTAAAAAGAATACATGTACATAATCATGATCGTCAATAGACATGTACGACTGCACACAGTAGTGTACACATATCATTCGTCACACAATAGGTTGTGTGCGTAATATAGACACGAGTAAACATAGACTGATAAGTTGATAGAGCATAACTAGACAATGGGTAATAGGTAATAAAATAGGTAATAGGTGATAAAATTAATAAAGGACAACGGTCAAGAAGGAACATGGATGTATGAATGAGTATGGTTGCATAACACCGACAGGACACAACATATAAATAATGACTTATAGATAGTAAAGCTTTTATTAGTATTAAAGAATGTACCATACATTGAATAAGGATAGCCTCATACTAAGCACGTGATCGAAACGTGAAGGAAACTAAGTTACTTTATGACGTCAGAGTGATTTACTCTGTACGTACAGTATAATTCATTATTTGGGAGAAATCAAAGGAGACGAATTAGAGGGGCACAGCTAAGGGAGGGACATTCACTGTTTACAGCGAACTTCTAATGGCACAAACATGGATACTGTTCAACCATAGAAATGGTAAATCGCATGGTTGTGACATATATATATATATATATATATATATATATATATATATATATATATATATATATATATATATATATATATATATATAATTATATATATATATATTATTATATATATATATATTATATATATATATATATATATGTGTGTGTGATGTTAATTAAACCGAAGCTAGGGCTTCTGCTATTTATATAAAATTTAGCCAAACCTCTAGGAACAGACTTCTACTCAAGAGGTCTGGGGTTCGAATCCTGATGGGGGCGTCAGTTTCATACAAAAACCACGAGAGCATATATATATATATGTGTGTGTGTGTGTGTGTGTAAGTGTGTGTGTGTTTTTTTGTACTAATTAGTAAGCTCTGTAGTAATGATAAATGTTATTTTCGCAAGATGTTTACATCGTTCTCAAAAATATTTTGCGGGAGATTGGAACATAATTTAACGTAATTGCGCATGAATTGACCGACGAACCTAAGGTGTTGTAAAGATTTATGGCATGTATCAGATGTCACCATTCGTGGAGAGGCGTGAAACGTTTTGTTATTTTGATCTTGTATTTGAGAGAGAGAGAGAGAGAGAGAGAGAGAGAGAGAGAGAGAGAGAGAGTTGTGGTTGTAATTTGAAATCAGAGAACCAACAATGAAGAAATGAAGAACATATATATATATATATATATATATATATATATATATATATATATAATATATATATATATATATATTTATATATAGGTGTATATATATGAGAGAAACGTGGAAAGATGTTTACACGAATTTTTAGATGAACTTTTTTTCGGAAATTTACATATATAGGCTCGCCTTTCCTCTCCGTTCGAATTGTTCATCCTGGTGAATCTTTACACTCCACCTTAGACTCACTTTTTAACGGGGAGGTGTATATATATATATATATATGAAAATTATTTCACGAAAGTAACACGTGAAAAATATTTATGATGAATAAAACCACGAAGGAAAGGAAACACAGAATGGTGCTCAAATGCTTTCGTCTAATGACATCCTCAGGAACACTGAAGTACATAAAGGGTTACAGCCTATATATAGGTTACAAAAAAAAAACTATATATATATATATATATATATATATATATATAATATATATATACAATAAACGGGGAGATAAAAAAAAATTAAAAAATTATTAAACATTAAAGGATTGTGGGAGGAGCATACAAATTTGTAAGGAAAACTACCGATTTTTAGCACAAGATTAGCACAAGATCAAATTAATTGTTTCCAACCAATGTTATAGAAAAAAAAAAAAAACAAATTTATACTGGAAATCTGCCCGGGTTTTAGCACATTGCCCTTCTTGTTTAGGTTCGATGTATATAAAAATAAATTTAAAAAAATACAAGTTATTTGAGTAGCATACAAGTTTACCAAAGATTTAGCGTTCTACCCTTCTTATCTAAATCTGTTCTGAAGGAATTCAAAACAACAGGATCGAGTTGAAAAAGACCTTTGCTTATGTTGAAGTTATTTGTGAGTTGGATAATGGCAGACTCAAGAATATTTCTATTAACAATGTTGCTAGAGTGAAATAAAACTGAAGCATTATTCCAATCAATACAGTGGGATAACTCTGACAAATGGGTAAAAAGAGCACTGGACGAGTGTCCTGTTCTAACGGAATATTGATGCTGTTTTATACGTGTGTGCAAATCCTTTCCCGTCTGACCTATGTAAAAGGAATCACATTGTTTACAACCAATTTTATAGATAATGCCTGAATTATTGGTAGGGCTATTTTTTACTATGATATTTTTCACAATATTGTTATATGAAAATACTACATTAATATCCAAAAGTTTAAGTACATTAGCAATGCCTAAAAAGCCCGGGAAAAATGGAAGTACTAAAATATTTTTTGACAAAGTATGAGTGTTATTATTCACACGATAGAAAGTTCGTTTTGCCTTGTTGAGACAAGATTCCATAAACGCAGATGGATAACACAGATCACTTCCAATACTGTTGATTTTTTCCAATTCGGCATCGATGTATTCCGGACTGGCGATCCTAAGGGCGCGGAGAAACATTGAAGAAAAAATGGCCTTTTTAGTGGGGGTGTCATGTCCCGAGTAAAAATGTACGTAGGACAAATTGTGTTTTTTTTTTCGATAGATACTAAACTTAAAACCTGAGCTTTCCCTATGTACACGCACATCCAAAAATGGGATTGACTTGTCTTGTTCCACTTCTAAAGTAAACTTAATGGAGGGGACTTGATCATTTAACTGAAGGAGGAAGTTATCCAGGTCACGATTCATGGGCCAGATACACAAAATATCGTCGACGTACCGCAACCAAGGGATGCCAACCCCCAGGATTCTCGGAATGTAAGTAATCTCGAAAAACTCCATATAAATATTGGAGAGGAGGGGCGACAAGGGGTTGCCCATGGCCATCCCAAAAACTTGTTGATAATACTCGTTATTGAAAGTGAATTTACAATCTTTGATGCAAAGCTTAATAAGTTCCAAAACAATGTGTGAAGGTAGTGGCAGGTCATACTTATGTAATTCTCGGGAGAGAAAGTCAAGCATATCGTCAATCGGCACTTTTGTAAACAATGAACAAACGTCAAAACTGATCAATCTATCGTTGGTTTCAGTACGTGCATTATTCAATTTTTCAGTAAGATCCATGGAATTTTTTACATGTGAATCAGAGATAGTTCCGAGAATGGGGGACAGGACTTTGACAAGCCATTGGAGAGTTTATAAGTAATAGAGCCCACCGAGCTAATTATAGGGCGCATAGGGTTGCCAGGTTTGTGGGTTTTAATAAGACCGTAAAGGTAGGGCAGAGAAGGTGAAGTGGACATGAAAAGCGGAATTAATTGTGAATAATAACACTCATACTTTGTCAAAAAATATTTTAGTACTTCCATTTTTCCCGGGCTTTTTAGGCATTGCTAATGTACTTAAACTTTTGGATATTAATGTAGTATTTTCATATAACACTATTGTGAAAAATATCATTGTAAAAAATAGCCCTACCAATAATTCAGGCATTATCTATAAAATTGGTTGTAAACAATGCGATTCCTTTTACATAGGTCAGACGGGAAAGGATTTGCACACACGTATAAAACAGCATCAATATTCCGTTAGAACAGGACAGTCGTCCAGTGCCCTTTTTATCCATTTGTCAGAGTTATCCCACTGTATTGATTGGAATAATGCTTCAGTTTTATTTCACTCTAGCAACATTTTTAATAGAAATATTCTTGAGTCTGCCATTATCCAACTCGCAAATAACTTCAACATAAGCAAAGGTCTTTTTCAACTCGATCCTGTTGTTTTGAATTCCTTCAGAACAGATTTAGATAAGAAGGGTAGAACGCTAAATCTTTGGTAAACTTGTATGCTACTCAAATAACTTGTTTTTTTTTTTAAATTTATTTTTATATACATCGAACCTAAACAAGAAGGGCAAAGTGCTAAAACCCGGGCAGATTTCCAGTATAAATTTGTATTTTTTTTTTTAATTTTTTTTTTTTTTTCTATAACATTGGTTGGAAACAATTAATTTGATCTTGTGCTAATCTTGTGCTAAAAATCGGTAGTTTTTCCTTACAAATTTGTATGCTCCTCCCACAATCCTTTAATGTTTAATAATTTTTAAATTTTTTTTTATCTCCGTTTATTGTATATATATATATATATATATATGTATAGTTTTTTTTTTTGTAACCTATATATAGGCTGTAACCCTTTATGTACTTCAGTGTTCCTGAGGATGTCATTAGACGAAAGCGCTTGAGCACCATTCTGTGTTTCCTTTCCTTCGTGGTTTTGTTCATATATATATATATATATATATATATATATATATATATATATATATATATATGAGAGAGAGAGAGAGAGAGAGAGAGAGAGAGAGAGAGAGAGAGAGAGAGAGAGAGATAAACAACATGATCGAGTTTTGCAATAACGGGGTCCTGCCCCTACGAACTGTGGAAGGACGTGCCGGGTCTCGACCCCACCTCCACGTTAGACCTACTTTTAAACGGGGAAGTGTATATATATGAGAGAGAGAGAAATAAACAGATAAACAACATGATCGAGTGTTGCTAGAACGGGGTTCTCCCACTACGAACCGTGGAAGGGTTCATCGGGTTTCCAGCCCGCCTCCACCTTGGACCTACGGTTTAACACGGATCATTAGGGTACCATGGCTAGCAACCGCGGAGGGACGCTCCGAAGATAAATATAACTGTGTAAATATATGTGTATATATATATGAGAAAAGTTCAATTTTCTTTGCTGATGATGCCTAGGGGCAGTGGCTGTTTAAGGCAACTGGTTGATGATGCCCGGAGGCAGTGGCTGATGATGCCTGGGGCACTGGCTGATCAAGCCAACTGACTGATGATGCCTGGAGGCACTGGCTGGTTAAGCCAACTGGCTGATGATGCCTGGGGCACTGGCTGATTAAGCCAACTTACTGATGATGCCCGGAGGCACTGGCTGATTACGCCAACTGGCTGGTGATGCCAGGAGGCACTGGCTGATTAGGGGTCCTATAATCCTATAAGACAACTGCAGCTCGGCTGAAGTCTTAATATGCGCTTGGCTACTGCCAGGCGAACACCTCTCTCTTAGGTTAGGTATACCCCTTTGGGGGTTCATTGCAGCTTGGGGGATAACTCCGCCTCCAAGTTGCATACCCCCCAGCGGGGTTCATTGCAGCTTGGGGGATAACTCCGCCTCCAAGTTGCATAACCCCTTGTTGCTCTTGCAGCATTCCTCCAGTTTGGGGGTGCCTTACAACAAGGTGGTGGGGGTCGGGGGCTGCAACAAAGGGTGGCTGGGGTGGGGTTGGCACTGTGGGGATAGCACTCTTGCAACATTTGCAATTGCATTGCACTCTAACATTTTGCGCCCATCCTACTGACGACTTTTCATTAGTGTTCTTGGTATCTTCCTCTTTCTCCTATGTATTCCTGGTATCCCTCTCTTTCTCTTTTGTGTTCCTGCTATCTCTCTCTTTGGCAGGGGATATTTCATTCTCTGAGGCTACTTTTGCATCTCCCTGTAGCGTAGCGCGCTGTAGCGTGCTTTCCTGTATTGCTTTATCCTGCGCCTCGTGTTTGTTTGTCATCTGTCGGTAAACATGTATTGCCCATTTTCATTGCTCTTTGTACCATATTCTTATTTTTTTTCCATGCATGTGATGCACAGGAGCTGTAAATGCCTATAATTTTGTTATTTATTCTATTTATCATTTTCTTGTCTTTTTTATTTAAGTTCATGCATTCGTAGTGTTTAAAGGTATTGCACAGAATGCATTTTAGCCAGTATATATATATACATACACACACACACACACACACACCGTATATATACATATACTATATATATATATATATATATATATATATATATATATATATATATATATATATATATATATATACACACACACACACGTATATATATATAAATATATATATATATATATATATATATAATATATATATATAAAAGCTGATTTACGTATAGGCAGAGTAGATTCCTACCCAAGGAGGCAAATTTTGTCTTATTTCAACATAAATAGGGCAAAGAAAACAAAAAATAGAAAATAAATAACTTATAAGCAGATCAAAATAAATGGATTTACAAATAATTTTTAAAATAAAATAGAACAGCAGCCTCTAGTGCTATCAAATGGCACAACTATAAGGCACTTTAATCCCTGCCTAGCGGGGGCAAAATACTAAATACGCCTCTGTGTATATATATATATATATATATATATATATATAACTTGGTTGAATGGTTTGTTCTTAGGGAAGCGTAATCAAATCCTACCTCAACCATAAAGAAAAACACCCCAGCCACTTGCTTCGTCCACTATCTACGCTTTTAATTGTGTTCGCTGCAAAGCGAACTATATTGGCAGTACCATCCGCCAATATCAAACAAGAGTGGACGAGCATCGTGGGATTTCTACAAGAACTTCACAGCCCCTGAACAAACCCTCCAAATCTGCAATAAGGGATCACTGCCACCTCCACAACCACCCGCTACTTTCCTCCAATTTCAAAATTATCAACTCAGCCAACCAACTAATCGACCTCCGTATACTTGAGTCCCTTTACATCCTTAGTATCCAGCCAACCCTCAACGATTACAGTTCCGCTTTCAATTTAAACATTGCTAAATAAACTTTCAAAAGAAATCCACTATCACTCCGCCCGGCTCCATCGTCCCAATGGAATTCTTTCAACAGGCAACCATTCCCAACCTTCTGTATAATTAGTCTCATTACAATCTGGTAAGAAATTTTACAATTCTGTTTCACTTAAACCATTTTATATTTTACTTTTCATCCTTACTTTTATACTTTATATCATTTAACTTTTAATCTTTTAATTTAATACACATTGTAACTTGCTTTTAATTTTCGCTAATTGTAAGTAATTTTACAATTCTGTTCTACCTAAACCATTTTATATTTTACTTATTATCCATACTTTTATTCTTTATCATTTAACTTTTAATCTTTTAATTTAATACACATTATAACTTGTTTTTGATTCTCGCTAATTGTTGCGCCATTTTAATTTGTTGTTCGTTTATTTATTATACTTATTTATTTTTACTTGTTTTAAAATTTTTAGCACTGATGATGGAAATTGAATTTTTCCGAAACGTCTGTTAATAAACATGTACCATCTTTTCGTCCTCCTATTCCTCGCTATATATATATATATATATATATATTAGTGATGTAGCGGACGTCATTTTTTTCACATCCGCGGATGCGGATGCGGATGAGGATGTTTGATTTCAACATCCGCGGATGCGGATGCGGATGTCTACATTTTCGTTATTTTTTAGGATATATTCGAGATTTGTTGTGTTTAACGTATATAATAAGTTATTATATAGAGAGAGCTGTAGCTATAATGTAGTATAATTGATTAATTGTACAATAATTGCTGTACTTTTCTCTGAACATATAAAATAATATCAAGCATCTAACTAATATAGAAATCAATTAGTGAATTCGTCTGCAAATAAATTCGTTATATTTTGTTGAGTTTCAGCCACAATTAGAAACCATAATTGTGTTACCAGGATGCGGGACGTGAACCCAACTCAAATGCACCCCACCGACCTCTTTCCCCAACCTCCTCCACCCTTATAGAAAGAGATCTTTAATTAGCTTGATAACTATTTATATTAAGTTTAAAGTTTTATTAGGCATATTTATAAATGAGTAATTAAAATAAAGTAAACTAAGATGTTCATCGTTTAATGTTCAAACTTAATTATAGGAAGGTTATGCTTAAGGAACATTAATTTTTCTGCCTTTTCTGCTGCCAGTCTGTTTCTCTTTTCATCATATATTAATCCAGCACTGCTAAATAATCTCTCGCTTGGTACGTTTGTTGGAGGACAGGCTAAATGTTTTCCTTGCAAGTTTACTCAAGTATGGATAGATATTCTGCGTATTTTTCCACCAACTAATAGGATTGTCACATGCAGCCAGGCGTTTTCTTGGTGATAGCTCTCGATCATTTTTACTACATCTTTTGACATCGCGTAGGTCTCGTCATTGCTGCTTGACTCAAGAAACTGAGAGACAGATTCTGTGATAGATTTGCTTGTTGAAGGTGTTGGTTCTGTCACTGAAACTTTTATTCTTTTGGTGGGTGGCGAAGCGACAGATTCAAGAGATTGAAGCTCTTTAACTGCTTTGCCAAGTGATGATTTAACTCGTTCTAATGTACTAGGTGAAAATAACTTAGTTTTGTAACGTGGATCTAAGTAGGTTGCAAGAGAGTAACTTCATAGAAGAACAGCCTCTCGTCTTGTCGCTTGCATCACTTTTGCGCACAATGAACTAGTTCTATTAATATAGTAGAATTTGATAATTTCCGCTTATTAATGACGTTTTATCTCAACGGTCCACATCCGCACGACATCCGCAGTCCAAAGTGCGGATGCGAGAAAATGTGCGGATGTTCCGCGGATGAGGATGCGGATGCGGATGTGACCTACATCACTATATATATATATATATATATATATATATATATATATATATATAAAAGGGTGGTGCTCGAAAGATAACTGGAAAGGTTTTCATTGGGGCAGGTTATTTTTTCCATTTCTCTTAGTAGGTTCAATTCGCATAGGAAATATGAAGTTAGGCGGACATTATTTAGAGGTCCCTCATCAACTTTAAAGTTAATCCTTCTGGGCCAGCCGAACGTCCATGGAACCCATCGATGAGGTTGCCCGAGCTTCCTCCAACTGAGATCGCAGAAATTCTCTGTCCTCGGGTATCTTGATGAGCGCCTTTACATTTTGATGAGACATGTCGAAAGTTTTTTTCATATCCGCCAAGAATGCCGCCTTCCGTTCCTTCTGAGTTGGTCCTCCGCGCTTGGCACTCTTCTGCAAGTCCTTCCACCGGTCGTGGACTCGTTCCAGCCTCCCAGTGGCATGTTTGGCCAGTGTCATAGGAAAAACAGCCCGTTTCCATAAGGCAGAAACTTTCTCGATCGCCAATCTTGCGCTTTCCCTCACCCTCTTTTTCAGTACCGTATGCTGATAGAAGAAGAAACGAAATGTATCACCTTGAGACGGAAGCCTCGCTCCAAGGATCTTCTCTAGGGGGTTAACTAGGAGGTTCAACTCAGTCTTAGATCTCGTTTGGGACATGGCTGTGAACCTGAGGAAGAGACAAAAATGGTGAGATAAATAATATGGCAGAAGTGAATCAATCAGCAAGATCATAAGAAATTTCTATGCATATAATGAGACAGAGCTTAAATGGCTTTATAGAACAACAATGCGGCAGTACTAAATGATTGCATAGAACGCTCAAACTTGGCAATTTTGATCAACATCTAAAAAAATAAAATCATGACCTGGCCCGATGAACTGCTCCAAGTTGATATTTTGGCGACCACCCTAATATATATATATATATATAATATATATATATATATATATATATGTTAACCCCTCCGTCTATGGCCCTGGGTTGGTTCGAATCGACGGGGGTTCTGGTTGGGAGGCAGCAACGGATACTTCTCGCGATGGTTTTCTTCTATAACATTCTAATTTTTTTTTTCTCTCTCGCTATAGGGTCGACAGTGGTTAATTCTTCTCTTTCTATGATACTCTAATACTTTCTCTGAAGGATCGCCGATTTTCTTTTTATAACTTATCGACTTTACTGACTGAATTCTTGGACGAGGCACGGCTCGAAGGAAAAGATAAAAAACTTTCTTTTACTGTAGTTTACTTCTAAAAATGTACAGGTACTGCTCTGAATTTACAGGGGTAGAGGTTCGACCTCTTTCGACCATGGCTCAGGCCGGAATCTAAATATTAAGGAGGCAAGGAGCCTCTGCCCCCTCCTCGCAGCGAGGCTGCTAACAAGGGAGTGTAGTCTAAGAAGCAGAAGAAGAAGTGAAGTATTGAAGTGACATTATTTTACAATTACATGATTTATATACAATCTAAATTTTGGGGGAATGCAGTTTGAAGGTTAAGTTTCCCCCCTTTTAAACACATGATCAGATGAAAGATTCCAAATAAAAAATAAATAAATAAAAAATAATCGTATTTTCGCCGATTATACATTTCTGAAGGCGATATAATTTCGTAGTAGTACATAAGTACAATCTAAGTACATCATTGAGTATGTTGTAATTTTGGTTCAGTACAATTATGATTACAATTATCAATGATTCACATTCGCTTATTATCGTTAATTATCATTATTAAAGTACATTACATTATATTAAATTATTACATTTAATTGCAATTTTATTAAAGTACATTACGTCGTTTAAAATTCGTACAGTGTTTTTATATTTATATTTGGTTATTATATATGGTTATTAGTACAACAGAAAGTACAGGGGCACATACGGAATATATTTATATATACACATGACACACATGATTTAACATAACGCATGATAATGTGTTATAAATTGAAATTAGAGTGAGAGGAGATTTTTCGTTTTCAGATGTTCAGTTCATGCTGTGATCATCGAATTTGATCACTTGCCTAAGCATTTATGAATATTTTGCGAAGGGTGAATGCACTTGAAAAAAAATAATAAAAATAATAATACATGCGAACGTATTTGGACGATTTTGAACGAACAGGTACGGAAGCATAAAGTTTCGTACCATTTCGTAGACTGACACGAGTAAAAATGAATATTTAATAAAACTGATATAGGATAATAGTCAAGATAGGGCATGAATGTATGAATGAACAACATATAAATAATGACGTATAGAGTGTACAGTTTTTATTATTATGTTAAAGAATTTCCGTACATTGTACATGAAAGATATCCACATATCAAATTGGTGATTCAGTATTCGCGGTATGGAAAACGTGAAGAGAATTAAGTTACTTTATGACGTCATAGCTATTCATATTATGTCATACGTACAGTATAAGTCATTATTAGAAAAGATGAATTCGAGAAATACAGTAATGAATAAAGAAGTACAAATCGAAATTCTATCCAAAACTTGCTTAGGCGATTTTGGTTTCTTATGTAAAAATGAACATTCAAACATAAAAACCATACAAACATACGTACTGCATAAAGACAATGAATCCATATAATGATTGTATAGGAATTGTTCATTGTTCATTTTTAGTTATATATATATATATATATATATATATATATATATATTATATATATATACACACACACTGTATAACTTGCTTGCAGAATAATACAATTCATGTTCCATTCTAGGTCATAGATACAAATTTTCTGATCAAGAAGTTGAAAAATTCATGGGAAAAATGTACAAAGTTCAAGAAGACGTCATGATTTTAGGGATGAAAGAATATTTTCCCTTTTTAACTTATATTCTTCCAAAACGTCTAATGGATTATATTGCGGGTCAAGGTATCTTTTCTAAGGCTTTGCAGGATTTCAGAGACATGGTCCAGGTGGGTTTTTCTCGGTTCATCTTATTTTCATAAAAGAGAAGTAAATAATTATAAGGAATTGTTGTCACGTGTAACATTTAATTTTAATTATTTGAATTGTGGGTCTTGTATTACATATTTACATTTTTCATCTTCATGAGGTGACAGGGATCCGTTTACTGAGCCCATATTTCACGGCCGTTTGTTATCGTTGAATCTTTCCCCTTGTCGCTGAATGGCAATTAATACGAGTACATTCGATGTGAAAGTAGCACATTGAAATTTATTTTTGAATTAGGCATAGGCATACACATACTGTATCATATTTCGTCTTATTTTGGGTTCACTTAATTTCATTTACGTAATTCATAATCTGTTAGGTTTTAATAATCTCATATACTGGTATGTGTGTATGTACAATCAGGGCCAGATTAACCATTAGGCTAATAAAGCTGTAGCCTTAGGCCCTTATACTTTTTAGGCCCTCGAGTTTAGGCCCTAATTTTTCTGTCATAAACCCTAAATCTTTGTTACAAGGTTGGTTAAGTAATATCATAAACAGTATAACTGCATAATTATATCTTCAGAGGTGGAAAATAAGAGTATTTTAGTTTTGGTTAAGAGTTTTTCATAATCATTATATCTGATGGTGTATTGTTGTCGATATGTATGTATGACTTTCATCCATTTTTGTATGATGATTGGTTTCAAGGGGTTAATCTGTTTCCGAAAGTGTTTTTCAGACGTTGGGAATTTGGGCCTAGTGTAATGATCATTCAGCATGTCGAAGAAAGGGGGATGTTTTGTTTGATATCACAGTTTAAAACTAGGACGGAAGAAATCATTCTTTATTTGAATTTTATGCTGTTTTTGCCGTTTTTTTTAATGTGCATAGCTTTGATTTTTGTTAGTTGTTAAATTTCGAAAAATATACTCTTGTATTTGTTTGAAGATTTTATGAATTATATACAATATTTAGTACATATACAGACCCTTCCCTCTCATTAGCTTTAGGCCCTTCACAGCCTTAACCCGCCCCTGTGTATAATGTATGAGGCCCTCCTAGGAAGAAGTGACTGAGCAACAAATTTTGTTGAAATAGCTTCAAAAGTTAAATTCAAAGGATATGACACTTTCAAATTGGTACATTTAACTTCGTTTTCTGTCATTTTTAACTTTTGTCGCTTAGCCACTTCTTCCAAGGAGGGACTCGTACAAAGTTTTACGAGTCAAAGGTGGAAAAAATCAAGATTGTTTATAGAATCTTTGTCACTGGATTTTTTTTATTTGAAAACATTACTGGATGTTATCAGAAGAGTACAAACAATATACAATATCAATAGCAATAATTTTAATATTGTGTAAATTAGAAAAATCATATTCCAAACGACGACATATTACAAATTCTTGTGTAATTTATTTTTTGCTTTTAACACACTAAGTATTTATACTTGCAAAAAGATATTTAAAGCAATTTTATTGTGGTGAATAGGTTTACGAATAACTATTTACTTTTTCTATTGTCATTACTAGCTAAACAGCGCCCTACGGGCCCATTTAGCTAGCTAGATCTGCGGTGCTGGGGCCTTCGGGCCCAGTAATTGGCGTAGTTAATTAAATTTTATATGCAAACAACTCGCTATAACATTTTGATCACTTAGATTACTAATTTACCTTTCATTGGCAATTGCTATAACAATATATTGTTTGGTTTTTTTTAAATTATAAAATATATGATGCTATAAAGAGTATATAGTTTTTTTGGGACACCCTGTATATTTTCGTTCATGCTCATCACCCCTATCCACCATACAAAGTTTGGTCCAAATCGGTTCAGAAACTTAAAGGTTTTTCTACGGACAGACGGACAGACATTCGGTGAATTATAGTAAGACAAGCATACCCGCTTACAGACGGTTTTTTTATAGGTAAGTATGCCGATGCGTAGAATTATAATCCGTTACATAGCATACCCGCTAGACCGCAGTGCTGGGGTCTTTGAAAACTGTAGCAAAAAATTTTCTTTCTTATTATTATTCTTACGGGCAGCAATGTGAAGCTCAAGATTTCCATGACTGCGTTCTTTTTTATAGTTTTATTGACAAAATATTTGAACCGACCGTAATAGGGGATTGTTGTTGTTGTTTAGCCGATCAGCCCACCCTGATCGAGCAAGCCGGCGGCACGCAGGTAACCGATCGCCCTCTTCGGAGTGGACCAGAGGTTCAGCGCACTAATGATGTTGTGTTGTGTTCGTTGTTGTGCTAGAGCGGTACAGTCTGTCATAATGTGTTCAATTGTTTGTGGTGTGTCCTGGCACAGGTGGCAGGTGTCGTCTATGGAGTTGTCTAGTCTGTGTTTATGTGTTAGTAAGTTCGGGTGATGTCCACATCGGAATCGTGCTAAGTTAACTCGATCCGATCTGCTCAGGCTGATCTCTGACCTGTTAATGGGTGGCGGCTTCGCACCTAGGACCGCATTCGGACCGAGTCGTGTCAGTGCTTTGTGGGTTAGGTGTGTGTGTATGTGTTTTCTGTACTGTGTGATGTCTGTGGGGCGTAGTATGGAATGGAGTATTTGGTTATAATGTCTCTCTGGTGTTACCTTAATGGTGCGAGGTGTCGGTGCGTGATTGTACATGTAGTGGCAAGGGTGTTGTGGGTTAGTTGTCGCTGCTGCCATGAATTGTGTTCCCTCATGTCTAAATGTTCCCTAACTTTCAGTATTTTTGTTTCTGTGTGCAGGTGTTCTATTGGTGTTGTTTGAGTGCATCCTGTAATGATACGAAGTGCGTTGTTTTGTATTGTCTGTAAGGTGTTTATGTGTGTGTTTGAGATAATGGGTGCCCAGCATGGGCTAGCATAGTCCATAACTGAGCGAATATATTGTTTGTATATGAGTGATGTTGTTTCCTGCTGGTGTCCAAAGTTTGTGCCTGTTAGTACCCTAAGCGTGTTAAGTCTTGACGTACATTTGTTTTTAATATCCTGAATGTGATGTGGTTTGCAAAAGATAATGATGTGTTGTATGTGACCCCAAGTATTTTGGTCCTGTGAGTGTGTGGAATGTTGATGTTGTTTAGTGTAAGCTGTGGAATTACCTGGTGTTCTTTTGTGTTGCTTGTAAGCAAGATGATGGTTGATTTTGTGGGCGCTACTTTGAGTCTATTGTGTGTGAGCCAGTCTTGTATACTGTTTATGTATGTTTGTAGGTTATTTGTAGCGGTGTTGATGTTGTTGTGGGTGGATGTTAGAGTGATGTCATCTGCATCCCCAATCTGTAATTGGGGGTTCAATTATTTGGTCAATAAAACTATAATCATGAAAATCTTAAGCTTCACAAATCTTGACACAATGTGAAGCTCAAGATTTTCATGGCTGCATTCTTTTCTATAGTTTTATCGCGGTGCTGGGGCCTTAGGGCCCATTAATTGGTTGGGGTGGGGAGGCTGGTTACACATATATTTTCGTTCATTACTCACCACCCCCATCCATCATACGAAGTTTGGTCGAAATCGGTTCAGAAACGTAAGAGTTTTTCTGCGGACAGACAGACAGACAGACAGACAGACAGATGCTTACCTTGGCATGTTGTTCGTCTTAATTGAGAAGTTGCTCGATGTGTCCCCCTTCCTGCTCAACGCAGGCCTCCAAACGTGGACGCCACTGATCAATACACCTGTTTACATATCGTTGAGACACCTTCTCCCAGCCGAGCAGAACTCTTTCGCATAGTTCATCTATGTCTCTTACATTGGTACTAGGGATGTAAACTTTGGACTTCAGGGCTTCCCAATCACCATAATCTAGTGGTGAAAGATCGGGGCTACTAGCCGGCCACATATTGGGTTCGATAAAATCCGGTGTTTCGTTCTCAAGGAATGTGACAGTTTGGCATGCTCTGTGAGCAGGGGCTCCATCTTGTTGGAAAGTATATCTTTCACCACTAATTCGTCGAATATAAGTTAGATAGCATGAAAGATATACTTTCCAACAAGATGGAGCCCCTGCTCACAGAGCATGCCAAACTGTCACATTCCTTGAGAACGAAACATCGGATTTTATCGAACCCAATATGTGGCCGGCTAGTAGCCCCAATCTTTCATCACTAGATTATGGTGTTTGGGAAGCCCTGAAGTCCAAAGTTTACATCCCTGGCACCAATATAAGAGACATAGATGACCTACGCGAAGAAATTCTGCTCGGCTGGGAGAAGGTGTCTCAACGATATGTAAACAGGTGTATTGATCAGTGGCGTCCACGTTTGGAGGCCTGCGTTGAGCAGGAATGGGGACACATCGAGCAACTCCTCAATTAAGACGAACAACATGCTAAGGTAAGCATCTATGAAGTTTTGAGCTCTAGTCTCCTTACCTTTTTTAATGACAGTTTACCTCTAAGGGGTCACTTTTTTTTACCCATCCTGTATTATATATATATATATATATATGATGAAAATAACCACTAAGAAAAATTAAAACACGAAATAGTCCTCAAGCGCTTTTGTCTACTGACATCCTCAGAACACTGAAATTAATAAGAAGATGAAGACAGTATATACAATTCATATAGAATGAGTACTTTAGCAATACCTAAAAAGCCTGGGAGAAAAAGGGAGTATTAAATTGAACATTAATGTAGTGACAATATTGTGAAAAATGTCATAATAAAGAATAGTCCTACCAATAATTCAGGCATTATCTATAAAATTGGTTGTAAACACTGTGACACCTTTTACATTGGACAGACCAGAAAAGATTTGAATACACGTGTAAAAGAACATCACTATTCCGTTAGAATGAGACAGTCGTCGAATGCCCTTTTTGTCCATTTGTCAGAGTTGTCCCATTGTATCGATTGGAATAATTCTTCAATTTTGTTTCATTCAACCAACATTGTCAATAGAATCATTGTTGAGTCTGCCATTATTCAATTTACAGACAATTTCAACCTTAGCCGGGACCATTTTTGGCTCGATCCTGTTATTTTGAATTCTTTCAGATTTAGATAAGAAGGCCAAGGCGCTAAAACTGGTAAATCTTCCACGTGGATTGTATGCTCCTCCTCCTCCAATATTCTCTGGACCAATCGTATAGTTTTTGTGTTTCTTTATGAACTTTATATACTGTTTCGATGTTATTAATTTCAGTGTTCCTGAGAATGTCATTAGATGAAAGCGCTTGAGCTCTATTTCGTGTTTTAATTTTCCTTCATAGTTATTTTCATCATAAATATTATTCCCGTGTTAATTTCGTGAAATAATTTTCATAAATATATTCTGTCTTGAGATAATCTAGTCTGGTTAGGTAAGGTCAGATGTTTAGGGGTAATATTAATTAGACTAAATACTGGTACAGGTTACTTAAATTTCGTGGCCCAGATTCAGCGCCGTTGTGACGACAAAACGTGAAGTCCGAGTGATGTACTAATAGTATATCAATCAGTGGCTGTAACTGGTCCTATTACAGGGTGTCCCATAAGTCCCTAGACCCCTGAACCATTTCCTACTAGAATAGGATGAGGGTAAAGGGGATAAAAGTACTTTACTTTATAAATGTATGAAATTGAATGGAATATAAATGAAAATAATTGGTAATAAATTATGATAATTCTTTGTTTTCCATTTTTCAGCCGTTTATTAATAAACATTTGGCCAAATTAGATCCGAACAACCCTGTTGACCTTATTGATGAATATCTCATCGAAATGAAGGAAACGAAATCTGAAGAACTTTCTCATTTCAGTAATGATGGTAATGATTTTTTAGTCATTTCCAGTGAGGTGAATACTTCACGTAATTATTTTGATTTCTGTTCTGTAATTAATCTTTTACATATTTTTACAGACCTGATCAGAACCACTTTTGATTTGTTTGTTGCTGGCAATAATCCTATCGCAACCATGGTTCGTTGGATACTGTTTTACATGGCCAAGTTCCCCCACATTCAAAAGAAAATACAAGACGAAATAGATAAAATTGTTGCAACTGATAGATTTCCAGGTTTGGAGCACAGAGAAAGGTACGTTCAGTTTATATTTTACACCCAAATTCACACACACACACACACACACACAGGGTGTTTCATAACATGTGGGACGCACTTTCAGGATGGATTCAGAATCTGAAAACAGTGAAAAAATTTTATAGAAATATATGCCCGAAATCACTTTGTTTCCGAGTTACAGCCCGTTTTCTATTCCAGCAATTGTTTCCGCAAACTGTTTACAAACACTGCTTGCCGACAATGTTTGTGAGTGTGTACGAGATTTATTTCATGTATGGCCTTGCCGATTGTAATGTTTCGTACACCCAATGACATGTTTCTTTCTTCACTTTATACTTCGTTTTCTGGTTTCTTCGTTTATGGAGGTGGCAAATTATTTTCATATTCACTTTTAATGAATTCTTTAAAAAATTTGGAAAATTTAAACTTCAACTAAAAATGGAAGGTGGCCATAAGTTAAAAAAAAAGAAACTGATAATGATAATGAATAATTATTATTATTATTATTATTATTATTATTATTATTATTAGTACTAGTATTATTATTAAATTATAGAAATACTTAACATAACAGATGACTACAGTAAATTTTTTGTACGTAATTACGTGATATAATCGAAAGATAAATTTTGAAGTGAGCTAAATTTATGGTATCAAAACTGAAAACTTTTTAAAAAACTTAATTTTCCTTTTTCAGACTTGCTTACCTGGATGCAACTATAAATGAAGTTCAAAGACATTGCTCTTTGATACCCTTCGATGTACCGAGGAACACAACTGCAGACTGCACTTTAAACGGATTTCATATTCCTAAAGTAAAGTTAAAAATATACTGAAACCATTTAGAACAATTTTTTCATTGATAGTCTTGAAAAGTACGTCTGCAAATACATATAATTTTTTTGCGACACAACTAAAAAATAAGGCTTTTGACTGATAGCACTAATGTTTTAAACTCACATTTTGATTGCTTTGTTTGTAGGACATATTCGTACTTTCTTTGTCTGGAATTAGCCACAGAGACCCTGTTTACTGGGACAATCCTGACGAAGTCGATCCTTCTCGCTTTTTGGACTCGAACGGAAAATTTATCCCCAGTCGTGAAGGTTTTCATCCTTTCGGATTAGGTATGAGCCTCGTGATACTTTTTCTATTTGCCTCAATTATTTCAAGTGTAAAATAAAATAATGAATATTTAATTTAATATTTTAATGATATCGTATTAGTTCAGTTGTTGAACAAAAAATTAGTCTCATTTTAGTTTTTAATTTTTTTAAATAAAAGTTGTGTGCATTGTTTATATATTTATTTATGAATATATAACCTTGGTTTTGCTTCCGCTCGAATTGTTCATTCTGACGAAAGTCAACGTTGTCACTCCTACCAAGGAAATAACTGCATTAACAAAATTTTAAAATATGCTCACTCCAAGAGATACACAAAATTTTGTTAGATAAATATATAAATATTTTAGTAAAAAATATAATATTACGTGAATATTCTCAAGCGCGAGAAGTTGTATTGAGGGAATAAAACCGCAATTAGAAATGGATTTATTTGAAACACGTTTTCTGTTCTAAGGTCGTACCAAATGAGTTCTTTGGAATAGATGGAAAATTTTCGCCTATTAAATCCACTTTTTACTGTGGCTTTATTCAGCTGAAAATATAATATAAGCATTTAGTGCCTACCTTTTTTTTTTCAGGTAAAAGACAGTGTTTAGGAGAAACGTTATCCCGCATGGAACTCTTCTTATTCGTTGGAGCGCTTCTCCAGAAGTTTACCTTCAGTGCCCCAGAAGGCAGTGAAATAGACATCACTCCAAGGAAATTTCCATTGCTCATGCATAGAGCGGATGAGAACCAAAAAGTCTGTATTAAACTTAGGCACTGAGTTAAAATGTGTGTATACAGTATACTGGGTGATTACAAATGATCTTCCCAATTTTAAACATATATTATGAAAAAACTAACAAAGCTACAGCGAAAAGCAAGATATACAAATACAGAATCTTACTGGGTATTTTTATTTGTAATATTGAACACGTCAGATAGCCCTAAAGTTAATGTGTTTTGTGCTGCTCTAACCGCTGAGAACGTGTACGGTCCATTCTTCTTTGCTAAGCAAACAGTTAACGGTATCATTTACCGTGATATGCTACAGCTGTGGCTAATGCCCCAGCTGCTAGGGGACAAAGCTGATGTACGATTTGAGCAGGATGGTACGCCACCCCATTTCCACAATGAGGTTACAACATTCATGAATGAGGAATTGCCTAATCGTTGGATCGAGCGACGGGGAGTGGGCCCATTCCTTGGCCGGCTCGTTCGCCCGATCTACCCCCCCCCCCCCCCTTGACTTCTCTCCTCTGGGGCTATGTCAAAAATAAAGTTTTGTTACACCAATGGCAACAACTTTGGAACATTTGAAGGAAAGGATACGTGAAGCTGTTAGAAAAGTCCAGCATGATATACTACAAATTGTATAGAGGGAAACAGAACACCGCTTTGATATCTGCAGAGCCAAAAAAGGAGCTCATATTGAACTTCAGTAGCTTGTAAATAAAACTTTTTAAGTTTATTTGTATATCTTGTGTAGCTTCGTTAGTTTTTTCATAATTAATAAATGTTTAAAATTGGGAAGATCATTTGTAATCAGGCTATATATATATAATATATATATATATATATATATGTGGTATTCTTTTGGGTGGCTCCGCTGGAGAACTTGCCACTTACAACAGATCGTACTCTCAATGATGACGACCCGAAGAAGTCGTCTCAATGTCTTACCTATTCAGGTGTGTCCAGTTGAGCGCGATAATTAAGGGCTCGTTCGGGACAAGGAAACTCGTGGGCAGATATTCTACTTTACTTGAATTTATAGTGCTTTCGATGTTGAAATGAAATTAAGCAAGTGCTAAGTCGTTTGTGTCGACTTTGAATTAATATGGTCCTTAATTCTATCTTTATTGGCTAAGTTTCTCAGAGTCGATAGACACGGACTTCTTACCGCCGTCTAATTAATCTTAAGACTCTTAATACCGTCTGAGTCCTGTGCGGATTACTTTCTCTACCTTAATCCGGAGACTAGCGGCTAACCCGACTTATTAGAAACTGTCTCCCAAGGAGTGGAGTCCTTCCTTATATATTATAAAATCGGCAGTTAACTACGTCACCCGCACATGACGCGTACGTCACGAGCACCTGACTTCTACTTTGGAAGGAAGCACTGAATGAATAATGCAATTCTCAAAATAATTCAAACCCTTTGTTTTGCTTGGGTGTGACTTTACTTTGAGAAGGCGGGGTCCTTCATTTATTTTCTAATGAGGGCGTAACTGGGAGAACTAAGATGTTCACCCTTCTTATTAACGTATCTGTGGCCGACATCTAATAAGAATATGCAAAGTATGCCAATTGTATGGAATTAATTAAACTCTTTGTACTAATGAGGCGTCGTTAGACTTAAGGGAATAATAAGTTCTTCGTGAACTTGAACTTGTGGAACCTTGAGCGAATTAATATAACAGCCATAATATAATGTGTGTGTGTATATATATATATAACTTGCCAATTCTTTTGCTTACGTAGACCTATTCTGCTTAATTAATGTTATACACAGCTCTGTGTGATTTATATCCTTTATATCCTGCAAATAAATTTCATCATTATTATTCTTACTATAATTTAGATCGCATGTATTCGTAACTCTTTCTTTATGAAATTTATGTTTTTACGCTATACTTTGAAATCGTTGTAGAAATAAAATTTCGCTCATAATTCTTACATTTGTACTTTATTTATAAACCTCGATTTTCCAAATATTATTATTATTATTATTATTATTATTTCAATGCTTCCATTCCGTTTAAATATACACATTCATAGAAACATAATTAGCATTATGATGTTATGTTTGCTTTCATAGTCACATCGTTAGAATAGTTCAAAAGTTTAGTTTGTTTTCATGAATATAGTAAACATTAGTAGTATTACCACAAAATGTTAGAGTGCAATTGCAATGCAACATTGCATGCAACACGATGAGAGTGTTTTAGCTCATCCCCCAAAAAATATATATATCTGTGAACTCCAAGGGGTAACCTAACCTGGCTGCTCAGGTCTACAAAAAAAAAAATAAAATAAAAAATACACACACGCACACACACACACACACACACACACACACACACACACACACACACGAGGGTAATTCAATAAGTATCCGCACTTTTTATTTTCATAATTTTATTTTCACATCTGATAGATTATAAACACATCACTTCTCAACATATCTCCGTTTCTCAATACACTTAGTACAGCGATCTACAAGCTTCTTAATGCCATCACAAAATAATGTTTTTGGCTGTGTGCGTAGCCAGTCATGCACCGTAGGGTGTATCATGCTCATTGAAGCGCGAATTTCAAGATTGGCAGTATGTATTCCTATGTAAAATTAAATTTTAGGAGGGGTTTGTTTTCTTGAACGTTTGCTAAAAATCACGTTTAAGTGTTAAAATTTCCACTTTTTCGTTTTCTGTTTATGTACAGAACAGCTGTGCAGGACATGCACTGTAGTACAAATGTAACAGACCAGTTTCTTACCAAACAAAACCATTGTAACAGCTATTATAGGCTACTAGAGTTTCACTGTGATAATTTTCTATGTTTCAGATACAAAGCTTGGTGAAGATTGTGTAGCCACCATGGCTAAGCAAGGACGAAAGACCAGAAAAAGTTCTGGTTCAAAGCTGAGTGATCTGGTGGGTCCAGGCAAGCAGTTATTTCCCACAGAAGTTCCAACCTGGAGAGCTGTGTTTCAGAGACGAATCCTCCTCCAGGAAGAGAAGCTGCTTCTGGATGATATGAAGAGAGCTCAGTACCCTCTGCAAGATTTGGCTAAGGACTTGGCATCACTGGTACTGGCACAGTGGCGCAAAAGCAATGCCAAGTTCACTCCTCCTGTGATCATTCAAGAGAGATCCATTGCCAGGAAGATTTTTGTCAGGTGGAATGAAATAATTGACCTAGTGAATGGCAGAGTGAAGGCTGCAAAGAGAGAGAAGAGAATATCTGAAGTTGATACATTGTTTGACATAACGTGCAGACATGATATCACTCTCTGTGGGACTGAAGCATCTGGCTGCTCTGACTGTGCTGCTAGAGTTCATGTCGACTGTGACTGTCCTCTGCCTCAGAAGATTCCAAAGTTTGAGCTAGAGTGGCTCCATTACCAGAGGATCAAAAACTCAGAAGTTTCTGGCTTCTGGATGGCATCTGTTGATGTGGAGGAAACAGTGAAGCAGGTGAAGGCTGCTAAGAGGAAGGAGGAAGAACAGAAGGCAGCTGAGAAGAGAAACAGAAAAGAGGAAGAAGAAAAGGAGCTACTGCTAGAGATGATGATGGTGATGATGATGAAGATGTGGTGACTTCCTTGCAAGAGTCTCCAGGCAGAGCAGCTCCTACTGCTGACACAAATTTTTCCAGTACTGCACCAGGCACAAGCTCCATTGTCAACACTGGCAAGGTCTCCACCTCTGCCAAGAGGAACTACATGGATATCTCAAGCACTGCTGCGGCTGTAGTCAGGTTCAAGGTGGCAAACACTCCTGCAGCAGCCATTGCAACTGGTTTCTTGCAAGATCTCATCAAAGCTGGCCATCTATCTGCTGATAAGGCATATCTAGTTGTTGACAGGATGAAGATGTGGAGGGGCAAAGCGTCTGTAATAGGTGCCTCGATGGAGGCCCTGGAGAAAAGAACAGAGGGAGAGGAGATCAAGGGAATTTCCTTTGATTAAAAACAAGATAAGACAAAGATCATGAGGTACAATGAAGAAACTGGCCGCTCCCACCCTGATATTACAACTGAAGAGCACTACTATAGTGTTACCTGGGAACCTGAGGGGAAGTATCTCTTCCACTGTACACCAGAAGAACCTGAAGGAAATGAGAAACCTGCACTGAAGATAGCTCAGGCTCTGTTTGAGTGGATTAGTGCTCATGGTGCTAAAGATACTATTGTGGTCCGTGGTGGTGACTCCACCAACACAAACACAGGACCTGATGGAGGAGCCATCACTCATTTGGAGAGACTGATAGGTCACAATTGTCACTGGCTGATATGCCATTTGCATATTAATGAACTCAGCCTCAGGCACATGATTATCAAGCTTGATGGTCCCTACACGCACAAGTCTAGTTTCAGTGGCCCAATAGGAAAACTTTTGGAGAAGATCAATGACATACCTGTCAACTTTAGCTTTAAGGCTCTGCCAGGAGAAGAAGATATAATTGAACTGCCAGAAGACATTGTATAGAACCTTAGCACTGACCAGTAGAACTGCTACCTACTGATCAAAACTCTCAAGACAGGAGATTTGAGCAAGGAAGTTGCTGGTCTGAAGTGTGGCCCACTGAATTAGTCACGCTGGCTGACTACAGGTGAGGCTCTGTTGATGCTGTGGATGAGGCAGTATGGTCTGAAGGGGGAGGTTTTGAAGAAGCTGGAGTGCTGCTGAAGTTCTGCCTGGACTTCTACTTCAAGATGTATTTTGAGATCAAGGTGAAGCACCACATGCGGTATGGACCTCATCATATTGTGACTGCTCTGGGACTGCTGAAGTCAGGAACATAATCACTCATGTGATAGTTCGTGGGGCATATCATGCTCACAGTGAGAACCTCATTGCCTCTCTCCTGTGCAGTGAGGATGAGGAGGAGAGGGCATGGAGAGTTGAGATGATCAAGAAGATCAGAGCTAAGTCTGAGTATGGAGACATGAGTCTGAGAACTCATAGAAACCCTAAACTGAATTTTGATGCCACTTCTCCAATTACTCTGATTAATTGGGATAAGGAGAAACTTGTATGAGGCACTCTTCACTTGTAAGATGTCAAGAGGAGAAGTTGAGGAGCTTCTCAGGTCTCCACTTGAAGTTGAGAACTTCTCAGTTCACACTCAAAGCTGTGAAAGAGCAGTCCAGGAAGTTTCAGCTGCAGCTCATGCAGTGTATGGGCAAGAGAGAAGAGATGGTTTTGTTCGTGCTAGGATTGATCACAGAGAATTGTTGCCAGTTTTCAAGTCAAAGCAAGACATTATGAACATGTTTTAGATCTCTACAAGATCTGCTAGACAAATCAAGATGCTTTCAGAAGAAAAAATCTCTAAACATGACCAGCATATTATTACAAGCTTGGGGTGGAGGAGGGACTTATACAAATATTAAAGAAGAATTGCAATTGCGAAAAAAAGGTTGAACGTCACAGCAGCTTGCGGAAAGGTGGGGGCAGCTGTCATCACACTCAGTGATGCCGAAAAGAAAATAAATAAAAATTGGTGGAGGCGTTTCTAAAAAAAAGAAAATGCAAGACCAAGAAAGAAGAACAAAAAGATTCTGCATGATGAAGAGAACAGCCGCGAAATGTGGTGTATAGGAGACTAAAAATCATATAATTCCTTAGTTTTGGGCCATTTTGGGTGATTTTGGTTATTTTAGGGGTTATGAACCACTTTGGCTGATCTTAAATGGATCCAAGCCTGCCCCTAGAAATGCTTAAGGGTGTATGTGAACAATATGGAACATATGGAGGTCATTTCAGGCTACCAAGTCTTTGAAATTGGCCAAAAATCCCATTTTTCGACAAAAAAGTGCGGTTTTGAACACTTAAATGCGATTTTTCGCAAAAGTTGCAGAAGACGAACCCCTCTTAAAATTCAATTTTACATAGGAATACATACTGCCAATCTTGAAATTCCAAGTTTTCCAATATTCGACCTGAGCATGATACACCCTCGCGTACGGTTGACCTAACCGGGCATTCAGTTGACTTAACCGGGCATTCAATTAACTTAACCGGACAGAAAAATAACGGTCGAAATCTATTCACACAAATACTTAGTGACATGAGCCAATATTACTAAAGAATACAATAACTCTTGTATTAGTTTTCAGTTGTAAACTTGTAATAATATGCTGATCATGTTTAGAGATTTTTTCTTCTGAAAGCATCTTGATTTGTCTAGCAGGTCTTGTAGAGATCTAAAACATGTTCATAATGTCTTGCTTTTTGACCTAATACAAAATTACAATAGCAAACCTACCTTTTGAACCGCTCATTTCTCCAAAACATGACTTACATATTTTAAATCAGCGTAAACATCTACATTAAATATCTTATTTTCAACAAAATCGGAAACAGTACATAAAACGGAATAGATCCAATGGAACCTCTGACAGTTCCCTTGTCTACTCAAAACTACCCTGTCTGAACCGAGAAAGAATTTAGTTTTACAAACACGAACTATTGGAACTAATGGGGCTATTAACTACTTAAAACTATTCTTTCTGACACAAGATATAATTTATTTGGATCACCTGAAGATCTTCCACCCCCCCCCCTCGGTAGAGCTGGGGGGAAGATCTTCAGGTGATCCTATATATATATATATATATATATATATATTATATATATATATACACATAAGCCCGTTTAGGTTAACTGTACGCCCTTGATGATTAGTTAGGTTAAGTCATGATATTTTCGTTAGTTTAAACAAAAATATCATGACTTAACCTAACCAATCGTCAAGGGTGTTCAGTTGACCTAACTGGGCATTCAATTAACCTAACCGGGCATTCAGCTGACCTAACCGGGCATTCAATTATGGGTTTGCCCTGTCGTAATATTTTCATTTGTTTAATGTCAAAACTGGGGGGTTGGTATCTCCAGGTGGAGCGGACTGGTTTGAAGTATCTTCAGCTGGATCGGGCTGGGGAGGAAGATCTTCAGGTGGACACGCTGGGGGAGGGGAAGATCTTCAGGTGATCCAATTTAGTTTTACAAGCATTAATTTTTCAGTGTTTATCTGTTAATGATGCTCCTTCTCTTCCTTTATTGAATTTCACTGAAATCGAACGATATATAGCGTAAACTGTTTTTGAGTCATTTTAGATAATTACAAAGAATATTTATAAAATTTTACTCTTCCAAGCAAAACCAGTGTATGGATTGTATTAAATTTTATACTACTAACAAACTAGCAAATTTTTATTTGCCAGTTAGTGTCTTAAAAAAATACATAAAATAGAACTTCAGATTTTGTTGAGAATAAATGGAACACAGGCTATTTACCTCTTTATAATTTAAGATTGATACCTTGGAATTTTATAATTAAGGGGAGACCCATGTTAGACTTCACCAGCGGGATCTTTATTGATGGCAAGATTGTTTACTGTGTTTGCCTATATCTTATGTAGGTTTACCTGACAAGCACCAAACAACAAATAACATTTAGAGGCCATTTCCATTGCAGCTGTTTACTATCATGTGGCTCAAAAAAACATAAAAAATATAGGTCTATTTAAATTGTGGAACTATCAGGACTTAGTGATTGCTCTCTTTCCAGAGCAATTCAGTTACCCGTATTAAGTTATTGAAAAAATAACACAATGACTCATTAACTTGTAACCGAGTTACTTTCCAGCTCTTAAAAATACCTCTCATATTATGTATCATTTGAAATATTCTGCAATAAATTGAAGTATTGATTTTTAGTAAAAGGGTAAAAGAGAAAATAATCTGTGAAGATTCCAAAAAAGAAAGTATTTTAGGCTAACTTATCATAGTGCTGACAACGCCATTCTCTCTCTATATCTATACCAGGTGATTAAAAATGATCTTCCCGATTTTAAACATTTATTATGAAAAAACTAACAAAGCTACAGTGAAAAGCAAAGCATACAAATAAAAAAGAACTCAAATTTTGTTATTTACAAGCTATTGAATTTCAATATGAGCTCCTTTTGTGGCTCTGGAGACATCAAAGCGGTATTCTTATCGCTGAGAAAATGTATGGTCCATTCTTCTTTGCTGAACAAACGATTAATGGTATCATTTACCGCGATATGCTACAGCTGTGGGTGATGCCCGAGCTGCTACAGGACAAAGCTGATGTGTGGTTTGAGCAGGATGGTGCACAACCCCATTTCTACAATGAGGTTACAACATTCCTGAATGAGCAATTGCCTAATCGTTGAGTCGGGTGTGGGGGGAGGGGCATTACTTGGCCGGCTCGTTTTTGTTCCACCAATGGCAACAACTTTGGAACATTTGAAGGAAACGATACGTGAGGCTGTTAGAAAAGTTCAGTATGATATGCTACAAAATGTATGGAGGGAAACAGAATACCGCTTTGATGTCTGCAAAGCCACAAAATGAGCTCATATTGAACTTCAATAGATCGTAAATAAAACTTTTTGAGTTCTTATTTATTTGTATATCTTACTTTTCGCTGTAGCTTTGTTAGTTTTTTCATTATAAATGTTTAAAATCGGGAAGATCATTTGTAATCACCCTGTGTATATATGATATACAGTACATATATATATATATATATATATATATTATATATATATATATACAGGGCGTCCCAAAAAAATGTATACACACTTTAACAGCTGATAGCTCAATTGATGTTTCTTTCTTTCCAAGTTAAACCCATTAGAATAGTTCGTATATTCCAGCATCCAATTCGTGTCCGATATTTCATGCCAAAGTTCGTCAACGTTAGATCCGTCCGGTTTTGCACAGTTTCAGTTTCTCTAATTGTAGCGTTTTGGCTGTGCAGGGGATTAACCCACAGCAGCCGAGTCCGGTGGTGGGGCTGCCACTTTGAACCTCCCCTCCTTGTATAAAACCGCTTTTAAACACCCTTGTATAAGACCGATGGTTCGAAAATGGCGTCTGACAGTGATGTGCGTCGTAAACAGAAAGCTGTTATCGAGTTCTGAACCGCAGAGAAGGAAACAGTTGGAAATATTCACAAACGTCTACAAGACGTTTACGGAGATGCTGTTGTTGATCGAAGCACAGTTGGATGCTGGTCTAAACGTGTGAGATCATCGGAGAGAGGGAGAGCCAGCCTCAATGATGAGCCACACAGCGGTCGCCCGGCATCGACTGTGACATCTCACACTGTGCAACGTGCTAACAGCATCATTCGATCAAATCGGCGCGTCACATACAAGGAGCTATCACTGGAGCTAGGAATTAGTGAAGGAAGTGTGAATACGATAATTGAGCAACTGGGATACTCAAAAGTGTGTTCACGGTTTCTTCTTCGCCAACTGACTGAAGATCACAAAGCTCAAAGAAAATAAATTGCTTCTGAGTCGTTGGTTCGATACGAGACAGAAGGGGATGACTTCCTTTCATGAATTGTGACTGGGGTTGAGACTTGGGTACACCACTTTGAACCTGAAACAAAACGCCGATCCATGGAGTGGCATCATGCAGACTCCCCACTAAAAAAAAGTTCAAAATGGCTCCCTCTGCAGAAAAGGTTATGGCCACCATCTTGTGGGACATGAAAGGGGTGATTCTGGTGGACATTATGAAGAAAGGACAAGCAATCAACTCAGAGGAATATATTGCTACCCTACAGAGACTGCAGAGACGTATAAAGCGAGTTCGACCGGAGAGAAAACTGGAAGACGTCCTTCTTTTGCACGATAACACAACACCACACAACAGTTTGCAAACAAGAGACGCCATCATAAAAATGTGCTTAACTCTGTTACCCCACCCTCCATACAGCCCAGATCTGGCATCTTCAGACTTCCATTTGTTTGGGCCAATGAAGGATGCTATTCGTGGAAGAAAGTTTCAGAGTGACGATGAGGTTGTTGAGGAGGTTAAGAGGTGGCTCCAGCGGAATCCAGCGGACTTTTACTAGCAAAGAGTGAAGGCCCTTGTTTTGAGGTGGAGGAAAGCCGTAGAAAAGGATGGAGACTATGTGGAAAAATAAATACTTGTAAAAAAGGTATGTAACTACTTGTGAACAAAATTTCTGGAACTTACAAGGAAACTTGGAAAGAAAAAAAAAGGTGGGGCAAAATATATTGAGTGGCCCTCGTATATATATGCTTGCAGAATAATACAACTCGTGTTCCATTCTAGGTCACAGGTATAAACTTTCTGATCAAGAAGTTGAAAAATTCATGAGAAAAATGTATGAAATTCAAGAAAGTTTCGTGTATGTCCGTCTGAAAGATTTTTTTCCCTTTTTAACCTATATTCATCCAAACGTTTAATGCATTATATAATGTGTCAAGATAAGCTTTGCAGGACTTTGCAAAATTTCAAAGACATGGTCCAGGTGAGATTTTCTCAGTTCACTTTATTTCGATACGAAAGAATTAAATAATTATAATTAATATAACATTGTTGTCATGTGTAACGTTTAATTTTAATCTTGATGAGGTGACACCGATCCATTTACGATACTTTAGCTCATATTATTACACGGGCGTTTGTTGTCACTGAATCTTGGCCCTTGAAGAGCGATTGTTACCGTTTACGCATTAATCGACAACAATCGAGGTTTGAAAAATTTCAAAATCTTGTCGCTGAATAGCGATTAATGCATTCGATGTGAATGTAGCACATTGAAATTTATTTTTGAATTAGGTATACATACGTATACTGTATCATATTTGGTCTCATATATATATATATATATATATATATATATGTGTGTGTGTGTGTGTGTGTGTGTGTATATATATATATATATATATATATATATATATATATATATATATATATATGAAGCTTTATAACTTGGAAGTGGGAAAAATCAAGATTGCTCAAAGAATCTTTATTAATGGATAAAACACTATTCGTTATTATTAGAAAACAATATACAGTATATAAACATACAATATAAAATATATATACACAATAAATATTGTCGTGTATTGTTATTTTTTACTAAAGATAATAATGTCTCATAAGAATTTAATGCTTTGTTTAAAGAATTTAATAATGTTTTGTTTGAAATTAAAAATGTAAAATACTAATTGGCAACATCTGAAATATACCGACGCAGAATGCCTAAAAATCGGGTCTTGGGCGGTGGGTTTCCCCGATTAGGTGTTTTTCGTATTAGAGGGTTATTATTTATTTAAAATATTTAAATGTCTCTCTCTCTCCACGATTAAATGTTAATGATAGTCCGCACTCGTGCTTACCCCGTTTGTTCAAATTGTTTCGGCATAAATATAAAGTCGTAAACGGGAAATAAAAGTGCGTAATTATCCCCAGTCCCTTTGCTTGTTGTTCGAAAGATTAATGGCGCTCACCGGCTCAAGCGGTCTACCCGTGTCCGTATAAAGACAGAGAAAACAAGTGATAATAATAAGAAAAGGAAATTAATGAAAAGAAAGCGAAGAGTAGAAGGAAAGAATGTTTTTTTTTTAAATCACGACAATATATAAATATATAAACAATATCAATAACAATAATTTTAGTATAATCTAAATTAGAAATATCATATTACAGACAACACCATATTGTAAATGCTAGTGTGATTTATTTTTTGTTTTCAACACATTAAGTGCTTATACTTGCTAAAAGATACGTAAAGTAATTTTGTTGTAGTAAATAGGTCTCATTATTAATAACTATTTACTTATTCTATTTTCATTATATATTATATATATATATATATATATATATATATATATATATATATATATATATATATATATATATATATATATATATGTCGGATATGACGATATCCCTTAAGGTATTCTCAGTATGTCGCTTCCTCGCACCAACAAGGAAGTTTATACCGTTTAATTAATCTGACTGCGATATTCCGGAACAACACTTTATACCCTTTCTTCAATGGCGTCTTCTCTCTCGGTCCGTTGAGAGACGGGAATGCTTTTCATTGGAAGGATATAAATTACGAGTTTTTCTTTTGTAGCCTTTATTTCCAAGGTTTGGAAACACTTTTAGAATACTAGATTTCTTTTACACTACAGAGTAATTAGAGAATCCTTAACACAACACTTGTTTAGAGAGTCGTAAAACGAAAGAGAATCCAATTTGGTTGACTAACCACTCGAAAGGTGCGGCACGAACTGCCTCCCTGCCCGAAGGCCGAGGTGGGACTGACTCTCTCAAGGCGTGTTCCCTTACTCAAGGTGTTTCCCTTTGTCCTGGAGAAACACCCATGTGCCACGTGTTACAGAAGATTATTAAACTTACAAAATTCTACTCTAATAATGATATTAACAAAAGAATTTGTATAATTGGATATTAGCAAAAGAATTTATATAATTGTAGTTTTACACTTAACTCTTCTATGTGATTTATAATAATCGAAAAGAACATTTAGAATTTAGGAATCTTTGTTTAAGATTATAGACGTGACAACACTGTTTTCGTTAGGGTTAAGAAAAAGGATGCCAAGCTTTCCACTGGCATTGTGACACTTTATACAATCTTAAAAATGTAACGGAATCATATTTTAATTTATATTAACAGAATAATGTCTTTTAAAGGATTAATATTTTAATTTATACAAACAGAATGATATCTTTAAATTTTAACATGAATTTATTTTCTTGTGGAAACATTTTTCCACATGGCTCCCCTCCCAGACTTGGTACTCGGGGGTTAGTTTGAAAAATCCTCTCAAACAAAAGTAGTTGGATGTTGGGTTTTAAAAGACAAAGATATTATTGAAGAAGTTGTTGGATATAATGTTACATGAAGACAAAAGAAATATTTAAACAAAATACATCTATTTAGTAGTTAATCGACTCTACTTATCAGTTAAATTTTATATTAAAATTGATACTTATGCACTAATGAACACTTATAATTAACGGTCACTTGTGTGTCCTTAAACACTTGGAGTCTGATTTATTTAGGTCCACTTTTAAATCATACACTTTTAAATCATACGCGATTTTCTTATCGAACTTTAAGAGAACAAAAAATTAGAGAAATGAATTTCCATGAACTATTGGACAAAGTACTTAAGTGAAAATGATACGACTTCTGCAAAGTTTAGAACGGATATTGTCGTTTTGAGAACTTTTTAGAACTTTGGAATTGACTAAACTCTATAGCTTGGAAGGTATAAAATTTCAAAGGTTACGTGTGGACATTGCTCAAGTTTCTGGATGTACGCGTTGGTGGCTAATTGCCTCCGACATCAATCATTCCACGTCTCGAGCGTATTTCAATAATTTAGTACGTAGGGTATGAATGCACGGGTATCGCCTAAACAGGTATATGGAGTACGTGTGGTGGTAGCACTTGAACTGGAAATATGGTATGGTTAAAAAATAATTTGTAAATGGGATAAACCGACGTTATGATTACCATTCTTCGTTTCGTGTATTCGGTCTTTTTGAAGTGAAATGAAAGTGGCAGATGGCTCCAATTTTCGATTTCCAAACCTTCTGATTAGAAAAAACAGAATCGAATGAACGTTGTCCTGTAGAGCGATGCAGAGATGCATCACTCCCTTTGGTAGGAAAAAAAAAGAGTGGCAATTTTCTTTTCCAGAATTCGTCGAGGTCATAAGCCGAGCTTGCATTATGTCCGCGGGACATAGGCGAGTTCTCGGTGACCTCACGTAAATTTGCAGAAGGGGGGATCCCTCGAAAAATCCTCGCAATGCTCACTGCTCTTCCAAGTATGAGCAGAAGTTGCGTGATTAGTGACTTCATCTGGGACTTCATACGGTACTTTGCAGAAATCGTTTCGTTACAAACAATAAAATATATAATTCCCTATATATTTAAATACACAATTACTGCATGCAAAAAACACACAAACCTGTAAATTTTTCCCTTTCCACAAAACCAAAAAAGAAAGAAAAATTGAATTAAATTGATTGTAAACACAGACAAACAAAAAAATCGTTTTTAACTCGTCAACGAAAAATTAAATTGTTTACAACAACAAATATAGTTCACACATCCACACACACACACACACACACACACACACACACACACATATATATATATATATATATATATATATATATACCGAAAATACTGCAAGAGAAAAAATCGTTTTACAATCACAACGAACCGTACCGTTTACGAACAATAACCATATACTGTAATTTATTTATATACGTAAAACACTGCATGCAAAAAAACATCTTCTAACAACAAAAGAAGAATAATAATAAAAAACAAATTTTCAACCCTATACGATAATACTGGGATACACTTCTCTTTTTTTTTTTTTTCTCCGTACTCAATTTCCCTTTTCAACCACAAGAGAGAATAATAATAAAAAAAGTTAAAAAAAATTTCTTTTCAAACCAATGCGTTAAACTGGGATACACTTTTTTTTTCACGTACTTAATTTATTTCCTTTTATTAAAACTAATGTTAATCTTACTTGCCAAAAGTACTTTTACTCCAGTTACCGAGATTTCTCTATTTCCTTTAATTCCGTCTTGAAAGAGCGTTTGTTTTCGTTTTCTTTCCTCTCTACTCCAATTCCGTAGGACGGAGTCGAAAATTTGTTCTTCTCCCTCATATTCTGTCTTGAAAGAGCCTTTGTTTTCGTCTCCTTCCACTCTTCGTTGCGGGGACAGAGTCAAATGCGTTCGACTCTCTGCGATCCACAAATGTGAAGCCGTTTCCGAATGAGATGCGCTTACAGAATCGAATACGTTTGACTTCTGTAATTTCTTAGTCCTATTTTGAAGACGTTTCGAAGTTTCTTTCAGTGACCCAACCAATTCCAGTGCGATCAGTCTGTTTTTCGTTGACGATCAAAGTCTTTCAAAATCTCCAAATTCCGATAATTTCGTAGTGCAGAATCGAATGCGTTCGATTCTCCGTAAATTCTCCAACGATCCGTTGTGGAGATTTATATCAATGTTGCGAGTTGCATGTGACGTTTCCCCGAGAAATTAAATTCGTAAAATTCCTCTCCGCGTGCCTAACAATAATTGTCGTTGTGGTCGGTCGAAACAGACGACAATATAAAGGTCCTCTCTTCTAAACAAGTGAGTGATTCCCAGCTGACTAAGATTTTTTTCCCCAAATCTTTCTCCTTGGCGACAGTGACGCAAAATGGCGGATGAATGATTTCTTCTAATCCTGGTATAGGTAGCCAGTGTCGGGGGAGGGGTCGTAGTGTTTCTTTTTAATGCTTCTTTCCGACTGTTTAAGGGTGTTCTCAGTATGTCGAGAAGGAGAATTTATTAACGTTTAGTTTATCCGACTGCGATATTCCGGGACAACACTTTATACCCTTTCTTCAACGGCGTCTTCTCTCTCTCTCGGTCCGTTGAGAGGCGGGAATGCTTTTTATTGGAAGGATATAAATTACGAGTTTTTCTTTTGTAGCCTTTATTTCCAAGGTTTGGAAACACTTTTAGAATACTAGATTTCTTTTACACTACAGAGTAATTAGAGAATCCTTAACACAACACTTGTTTAGAGAGTCGTAAAACGAAAGAGAATCCAATTTGGTTGACTAACCACTCGAAAGGTGCGGCACGAACTACCTCCCTGCCCGAAGGCGGAGGTGGGCCTGACTCTCTCAAGGCGTGTTCCCTTACTCAAGGTGTTTCCCTTTGTCGTGGAGAAACACCCATGGTGCCACGTGTTACAAAAGATTATTAAACTTGCAAAATCCTACTCTAATAATGATATTAACAAAAGAATTTGTATAATTGGATATTAGCAAAAGAATTTATATAATTGTAGTTTTACACTTAACTCTTTTATGTGATTTATAATAATCGAAAAGAACATTTAGAATTTAGGAATCTTTGTTTAAGATTATAGACGTGACAACACTGTTTTCGTTAGGGTTAAGAAAAAGGATGCCAAGCTTTCCACTGTCATTGAGACACTTTATACATTATTAAAAATGTAACGGAATCATATTTTAATTTATATGAACAGAATAATATTTCTGAAAGGATTAATATTTTAATTTATACAAACAGAATGATATCTTTAAATTTTAACAAATTTATTTTCTTGTGGAAACACTTTTCCATATATATATATATATATATATATATATATAATATACACACAGTATATATATATATATATATATATATATTATATATTATATATATATATATATATTATACACACAGTATATATATATATATATATATATATATATTATATAATATATATATATATATATATATATATATATATGTGGGATGAATTTCACAATTAAACATGAAACGAATGAATGATGCAAACCCACAAGAAAAAAAATGATTCCAAGGCCTTTCGTGTATTTAGAAGTACACACTGACGACAAGATGTACTTATGAATACACGAAAGCACGAAAGGCTTTGGAATCATTTTTCTTTTTGCTTGCGGGTTTGCATCATATACAGTGTATATATATATATATATATTATATATATATATATATATATATCCTGTAATGAGATAGTCTAGTTATGCTTAGGTAAGGTCAGATGTTTAGGAGGTAATATTAATTAGACTAAATACTAGTAAAGGTTACTTAAATTTCGTGACCCAAATTCAGCGGCGTTACGACGACAAAACGTGAAGTCTAAGTGATATATTAATAGCATATCAGTGGCTGTAATCGGTTCTACTACAGAGTGTCCCATAAGTCTCTAGACCCTTGAACTGTTTCCTATTAGAGTAGGATGAGGGTAAAGGGGATAAAGGTACTTATGGGATACCCTGTACAACAAAACGTAAACGGCAACAAACGGTCGTGTGATATTCGGTTTAGTTTATAAATGTATGAAATTGAGTGGAATATAAATGAAAGTAATTGGGAATAAATTGTGATAATTCTTTGTTTCCCATTTTTCAGCCTTTTATTAATGACCATTTGGCCAAATTAGATCCGAACAACCCTGTTGACCTTATGGATGAATATCTTATTGAAATGAAGGAAACGAAATCAGAAGAACTTTCTCATTTCAGTAATGATGGTAATGATTTTTTTGTCATTTCCATTGAGGTAAATACTTTCCATAATTATTTTGATTTCTGTCCTGTAATTAATCTTTTATATATTTCTTCAGATTTGATAAGAACCGTTTTTGATTTGTTTGTTGCTGGCAATGATCCTATCGCAACCATGGTTCGTTGGATACTGTTTTACATGGCCAAATTCCCACACATTCAAAAGAAAATACAAGACGAAATAGATAAAATTGTTCCAACTGATAGACTTCCAGGTTTGCAACACGGAGAAAAGTACGTTCAGTTTACATTTTACATCCAAATTTATGTATATATAAATAAATTATATATATAAATATATCCAATTAAAACGCAACCCAGAGAATATTGTTATTGTTTATCGTACATTAAATGCTCTCACACATTACAAAGTAAAACAGTAAAGTAGCTGAAGTTGCAAATGACACTAAGGTCATTACAAAAGATGTTGAAAATGTTCACCTTGTTCTTGCAGGCACGCATTTACTCTTTTGACCATGTTCCTTGCAACACGACGAAGTGTAACTTTATCAATAAAGGAAACACAATGTTCGATGTTTCGTTTATGTTCTTCTACGGTGTGCTGGTTGCTTCGGTAAATTTTGCCTTTCAGGAACTCCCAAAGAAAAGGTCTGTAGATATTAAATCTGGCGACCTCGGTGGCCACAAGCCCCTCGAAATGATGTGTGACCCAAAGAACTCTTGCAACATAGCCATGGTCCATGGATGTGTAGGCGGTATGGGCAGTGACTTCATCTTGCTGAAACCATCAGTTCTCTTCATCCAGTTCTAGCAAAGCAATTAACTGCATCATTAGGTGTTGCTACCGATCAGCATTTTCTCTCTCCTCGAAAAACAGTGCTCCAATTACTCGTAAACGTGATTCAACGCCAACTTCCACTGGATGCAAAAGTCTCTCATGCGTAGCACGGGGATTTTTATAGCACCACAGTCTTTTGTTCTGACTATTCACGTATCCATCCAAATGAAACTAGGCTTGAAGTGGCCCGCTTCATCGGTAAAGAACACATTGTCGAAAACGTTTATTCCATCACGGATAAAATTGCGAAACCATTGACAGTACCAAACTCTGTCATGCAGAATAAGATTTCGATTTGAAGTAATGTTCCATAATAAATGCGCGCTGTTCTTTGGAAAAACATATCCTACCTCCAACAACACAAACGCCAAGCTGAGCAGGTGAAGATTATGTCAGCAAAAGCCAGTTTAGCGCATGCGCAGTCCTGCCGCTCTGCGAGTCGCTGAAAGCACCAAAGAATGTTCGTTAATATTATATAGGAGCTACAATACAATAATATTCTCGGATTGCGTTTTAATTGGGGCGCTCAGACAGTCTGACATAAGTCACTATATGTATTTTTGTAAGAATACGACTTTTTCATAAATGATAATTTTAAGTTGCGTAAAATAATTATATATTTAATTCCTGAAGATATATTTCAGGAGGTTTATTGCAATTCTAAAACTTTTCCTCCAAAGAAAGTAACTTGGCAATTCTTTAAAAGCCTTTCATTCATCAGATGAACAGAAATTGTAGAATGACTCCTACGCAGTAGCTAAAATATCAAGAAATTCCAGGTAGATGGGTCTCAATTGAGAGGAATGGACGAAGAGAAACGAGAAATAGGTATAGGGGTACAGGGAGGAAATGAAGCAGGAACGGAGAGGAAGAGAAACGATGCCAGGGTTCAACCAGGTGCGCTCCGTTGAATGTCCGGGTTTAAAACGAATGCGCTCAGTTGGGAAGACAAGTCCTCACTGTAGATTTGGGGATCCGAACTCCAAGGTCTCCAAATTCCACCAAGGAGACAAGTAGAACCACTAAGAAAGTGACAACAAATATCGACTGCAAAACCGCCGATACCTTCCCGCAGGGTGGAAGAGAGAAATTCTCTATCCTCTGCGAGGCCACGCTGTATCCGTCTTCTATTTGACAACCAAAAGAAATTTGGAGGTGTTTCGATGATATATAACGCTCGCGTCATCAGCCAGCGGTAAAATCTGTTCGGCAGTTGTAATTTGCACAATGATTTTTAATTGTGTAAATTAGACCATTTTTGAGATTGAACATATCAACCTCGATTGGTATGTCAGATGCAAAAGTTTTGCATGACTGATATCGTAGTATTTTAACGGTGGAAAAGATATCGTTTGTGAATTTTCCACAAAAGCTATAGTTTGTGCTAGTAGTACTTTCCACCAAAGTGTGGCTTATTGGTCCAATTTCCGAGCTGATCCCAAATGATACTCGCTTCGATCAAGCAGATGCTGTTGTTCTTCCATTTGCACAAAGTGCAGATGATGATCATCTGGGAGAGTGGAACGACCACCATAACGGAGACGATGGGACTATGGAACAAAGTGCGAGTTCCAACAAGGATGGATAAAAATAACATCTCAAAACTGTAAAAACACCTCAGAAGTTGGAAGAACTTGAAAAAGAGTACGAAGAGGAGTAAGAACCAAATTGGGAATGAGGCAAAGTTCTCAAAAAAATTGGATGAGCTGTTTTATATTGCGCATGTTGACATTTTTCAGTTCATCAAGTTCTCTGAAGATCGGAAATTCTTCTTTTTTAGGCAGAAGGGAGAAGGGGACATAACATCGGTAAATGTTCGTCTGACGGGGAAGAACGAAAGAGTAGGTCGCAGAAGATAGGAAACCCTGGTCCATCGGGAAGAAGAGCGAAGAAACGAAGACAACCGTTAACTTGTTTTCCATCAGCACCGATGAAAAACAAAAGGGGAAGATGGCAAATGAAGATAAGAGAAGGGTGCTTGTGGATTTGGGAGTTCCAAAACTTGGAAATGACTCATGAGAGTTCATGTGGATAGCAATGATGGACATATTGCGGAGTGGAAAATCAAGCCTGGAGTGAGAGATACGTACTTCGACACCACCACGACTAATAAGGGACAACGACCAAGAACTCTACTCTGATTAAAACGAAGCTAATACTGTAAGACCCTAAAAAGTTGATTGTGATCTTTCTGGTTGATACCCTCCATCCCGGAATATGGTTAACTTAACGGTGCCTGAGGGGATGCATAAGGCCCGATGGATGGCGAAGATCATTTACACCTTGAAGATCTAGATGTTTTGTTCCCAGTTCCGCCTCACTCCCCTATGAAGAAAAAGATCACCGCCAGTTCAGTCTCTTCACTTGCACGATCTACGTGAAGATATAATTTAGAGAACCAATATCAGCTTCAGCCCCAGTCATTAACTTTGAATTGCTGAAGAAGTTAGATACTTATAAAACAACCAACACATGGATATCCAAAGCAGCAGCCTCGGCATTGGAAAACCACCTGTGATTCCTCAGAGAGGAATTAGTTGTACTTGCCTTCTTCAGTCAAGACGTTCCGTAGTCACCAAGAAGCAGATGGTGGAGGTGTTAGAGAAGGAAGGATCGGTGGATCTACCACAATTCGTCATAGTTAATATGACCATTATTCAGTAGAAGAAACTAGAGAAATTCGTAACACAGAACACCAAGGGATTCTTCTCTTTGCTTGACTTGTTCTCTTACTTCCACACCTCCGTTGATCCTCGAAACTAGAAGGAAATTGATGATTATAAGGACGTCAAAGGTTGTGTCAATCACTTGAAGGTAAGGAAGGTAGGGTAGAACTAAAACAACGCTCTCACAAAGAGCGAAAAGCAGAAAGAAAATCTGCTACGAGTCGTGCAAGAACACCGCACAAGATTTCCCCATCCCAAGAACCCAAGAAGTCACTGCTGCTTGCTCGAGTTGGGTCACCGGAAAACTAGACGACCATGATTGGCTGGCGACCATAATACCTAACCCTGATGCGCTAATATTCACTAATGTCTTCGGAAGAGTTCGACATGAGCAAATATTCCAGAATCCAAATTCGGGTCTTTACAAAGAATGTAAATATTAACTAAATAAGGAATTTGTATCACTGGCCTGCCGAAGCCAAATGTTTATGAGATCATACTGAAGGCAGAAGTAACAGACGGGCTGCTGAAGATTTAGGTTTTTCTCACGCTCTTCACTACAGAAAATGTGAAGCACGTAGGAAACCTTTTCTTTCTAATAGCGATGGTCGCCCTCGAAGAAAGTAAGCCAGGGAAGGGGTGAGTAAGATCATTCATGTTTGAAAACTTGGTGTTCTTTAATAAACTCAAGTTTGAGGAGTTTACATCTGGAGATAGAATGTGGTTGCGGAGAATTCTAGCTGAAATTTTCCCTTTTCAGTGTTGGAGGAACCATTATGAAATATAACTGAATATATGTAATGGTGCAAGCGGAAATTTGGTGGGATGGTAAAACGTATATGGTGTTCGTGCAAGGATGTTTAAATTCTGGTAGACAAAATATTGAAGTAACATCTACGTTCAATCCTTAATTTTCAAGATAGAGCGCCGCGTGATACTTCTGTTATGATTATGCAGTGGAAAAAAAGAGGGAACATTAAAGTTCTCCGCTGCATCTGTGGACAAATACCTGACATGAATCGTGAGATCAGACAGGCCATGCAAGCGTTTGCATATGGAAACGTTGGGGCTACAAGATAATGAAATAATGTTTTTCTTTTGTTTTACTTTATAGTGTCTCAAAAGTCCTTGTACACCTATACATATATATTCTCTGATTAATACTCACGCAACTGTGAGTAATGGGTTCACGATCTGGATTGGCTTCGTTAAAGTCCGCACCATTTTGCCTCGCAGAACGTGACCTACACATTAAGAAGATTTTCACTCTTTCGTCTTTGGATAATCGCATTCTCTTCACTTAACCCTCCATTTAAACGGAACACCCTGTAGCATTATTCAGAGAATATATATATATATATATATATATATATGTAGATGCACAGGGACTTCTGAGACACCCTATACTTTGTTCTTTGGTTCCTTCGTTTATGATTTATGAGGGTGGCAAATTAATTTGATATTCAGTTTTAATAAATTCTTTCAAGAAATCTGGAAAATTAGAAGTCTTTAAAACTTTAACTGAAAGTAGAACGTGGTCGTAAGTTTAAAGAATAAAAATAGTAAGTGATAATAATAATAATAATAATAATAATGTAGTGTTTACCTCATTTATTAATTATATTTCTTTATTTTTACTCGCTATTCCATTTATCGCTTGCTTTCTCTGTACATTCGTTTTCACTGTCCCGTATAAATTCATGGTAGCCACGCAGAATCTCTGAAAAACCGTCGGACCACGCGAAGGGGGAAGGGGGTTAATTACACTCTTCATTACATTTTGTGACACTTTATTTAATTCGAAAATGATTCAGAAAAAGGGGGACGCTTGTGGGATGAATTTAATTATACTTAAGCCGAAAGAGACACCAAAATAATAACCTACATTTTAAATTACGTTCTAACACCCAACACCTTACTGGCCCACGCCTGCCCGGATGACTGCCGGGTATTTTTTGAAACCCAGCCTTCGTGGGCTGACTCCTTGTGTTGCCCATTCGTATTTAATAATTTTAATAAACAAACCATCATTTATCTTAATTTTTACATATTACATATTATTATCTTCTTCATTAATCAAACATTATTAAAATTCTTAACTAGACACTACTATACTCAACCATAATTTATTGTAATTACAGCCATTAAATATTATTGTATTCTTTTAATTTGCACTCCCGCTCGTATTTTATAAGTTTGATATATTTGAACATTAATTTATAAACAAGCATTAAATTCTTAATTAGACATTACCACATAATAATAATAATAATAATAATAATAATAATAATTAATTAATTATTATTATTATTATTATTATTATTATTATTATTATTATTAATTTATAGAAATACCTAGCATAACAATTGACCATAGTAAATTTTTAATATTTGCCTGATTATGTGATACAATCGTAGAATAAATTTCGAAGCGAGATAAATTTAAGATATCAAAAGTCTTTATTTAGAGTTTCTAAACTGAAAACATTTTAATAAACTTAAACTTTTTGTTCAAGACTTACTTACCTGGATGCAACTATAAATGAAGTTCAAAGACACACCTCAATGGTACCCTTCGGTGCAGCGAGAAAAACAAATACAGACTTAAGTTTAAACGGCTTTCATATTCCTAAAGTAAGGTAAAAATATACCGAAATCATTATTATTAACATTCTTGAAAACTGCGTCAATAAATATGTGAAACTTTATTGTGTTATCACTGAAAAATCACGCATTTGAATGAGAAGGGCGTTCTTTTAAACCAGGGGTCACCAACCTTTTTTTTGTTCACCGCCCACTTTTACGATTTTTTGAAAAATAAAAAAGCTTATCACCCACCTTAGATCAAAAAGAATAAATCAACATAATCGATAAAATAAATAATAAAATAAATGTTTAATTACCTTTAATGTGACCCCACTAGTGGGCGCTACCGCCCAGGTTGGTGACTCTTGTTTTAAACTTACATTTTGATGGTTTGTTTGTAGAACACTTTAGTCTTCTCTCTGTCTGGAATTAGCCACAGAGACCCTGTTTTCTGGGACAATCCTGATGAAGTTGATCCTTCCCGCTTTTTGGACCTGAATGGAAAATTGATCTCAAATTGTGAAGGTTTTCATCCTTTTGGATTAGGTATGAGCTTCGTGATACTTTTTATATTTGCATCAATCATTTCAAGTGTAAAATAATGAATAAATAATTTAAGATTTTAATTACATCGTATTAGTTCAGTTGTTGAGTATATATTTATATATATTTATGAGTATATATCTGCATTAACAAAATTTTAAAATATGCGCATTCCAAAACAAAATTTTGTAAGATAAATAATAAATATTTGAATACAAAATATAATATTACGTGAATATTCTCAAGCGCGAGAAGTTGTATTGAGGGAATAAAATTGCAATTAGAAATGGATTTTGTTTGAAACAAACGTTTTTTGTTCTAAGGTCGTACCAAATGAGTTCTTTGGAATAGATGGTAAACTTTCACATATTAAATCCATTTTTAACTGTGGCTTTAGCCGCTTTATTCCGCTAAAAATATAATATAAGCATTTATTAAGTACCTTTTTTTCAGGTAAAAGACAGTGTTTAGGGGAACAGTTTCCTCGCATGGAACTCTTCTTATTCGTTGCGGCTCTTCTTCAGAAGTTCACCTTCAGTACCCCAGAAGGCAGTGAAATAAGCATCACTCCGAGGAAAATTCGTATGATACCGCATAAACCGAATGATAACCAAAAACTCTGCATTAAACTCAGGCTCTGAGTTGGAATATATATATATATATATATATATATATAATATATTATATATATATATATATATATATATAATATATATATATATATATATATATATATATATATATTATATTATTATATATATATATTATATATATATATATATATATATATATATATATTATATATATATATATAATTTAGGGTGTCTCTTATTGGGTAGTCAAAAATTGAAATGTTGAATTATTTTATCTGCGCCCCCTAAAATAGTTCCATTTAGCATAAAAACTAAAACTTGAAAGTTTGACACAAATTGGCTCATATTTAGGGGTCGCCCCCGGCTAATAAAAATGGTGACCATGGCATAATAGCTCCTGACATATGATTATGCTCATTATACACATAATTCCTTCCTTCTTTTTTTAGTTTGATTCGTTTTTATAAGTATAGGCCTTCTTATTTATCATTGATCCTTTTCTAACCTATCCTTGATGTTGTTATAATCCATCCTTTGGTCCTCAATCCTTCTTTATGCCAATCCTTTTTCTCCTATCCAAAATCCTTCCTGGCTCTTTTTTTATATACAATCAGCAATGAAGCATTGCTACAAAAAAAAAACCATTAGTTTATTATATAGAGATAAATTCAAAATGCCAGTGCTATTTACATACTTTAATTACTTTAATTAGCATTATTTCCTTATACAACATTTATTTAATATACAATGATTATACAATATGGTGTATTTTAAGGTGCGACCTCATTGATGGTTATTTTTTGAGAAGAACAGTTTTTGATGGAACTGGGTGACTCTGGCGGTGTTTTGCAACAATTTGGAGCAGGAACTGGAGCTGCTCTTCCCCCACTGTCAATTTCTTATTCAGCTCTTGAACTAAAGCTACTGCACGTTCTGCCCGGTCATTTACAACAGATAGAGCTGCAACAATAGCTCTGGCCCTTAAATATTCACAGTTGGATGTCCAAGTGCTGGGTGCCTTGTTCAGAAATCCTTCTGGCAAATTCAGCTTAGTAAAGAATTCTCTAGTATTTCTTGTAACAAGTTGGTGTAGTCCTTCACCAGAGCAGAAGGTCAATTCAGGAATCCGAGGACGCTTGGGTGGTCTATCAGTGGACTCATCTTCTAATGCCTTTACCATGCGTTTCTTTACATCTGTAGTAATTCGCTCATCAAAGAAAGCAAGACCAACTGCTTCTTCAGACAGGTACCATAAGTGGTTAGAGAGCTTTTTTTTAGTTGCATCAGAAATCTTTTTGTTAGGATAATTAATCAATGACCTCATGAGGAGCCAGTCATTAAATGGGGTTTCAATAGGGAGTGAGGATGTTGTCCAAGCCTTCATATAGATGAGAACAGAAAAAAGGGAAAGATCTCGAATTCCTCGTTCTTCAGTCTTAGTCATCTTGAACTGGTTTCGAAAAAGCCACATCTTGATAGAATAGAGCGCTTTGGACATCCAGCGAGCTCGATGCATGGCACCTGGTGCACGAAACTTGATGCCTTTATTGGGGACACCTCCAAGAAAGATGATGGACAGATCCAAAAGTTCTTGATAGTCATCCCGTAGCATAGGTGCCTGGGATCTGTTTTTGTTGTTATAACTAACTACAGGGATATTTTTATAAAAAATAATAAATTTCTGCTCAAACTGCACAAAAACCCCCCGCACCCCTCTAGTGACGCCACTGATAGAAACACAGATCATGAAACACATGTCAGGTAAAATTTCCATTGAACTAAATTAAATTCTTTGTGACAAATAGCAAAATTGTTTAAAACTTCATAATATGTGTATAAGAGCATAAATTCTAATTTTTTCATTAAATTCATTAAATTTTTTTCAAACACTAATAACAAAATCAGTATAAATAATTGTGAAAAATATAAATAACAGTTTATTATCTGATAATAGCAAAAAAGAAGTATAGTGATACACAGTTACACACCTTTTACTTATGACAGCAGAACACTGAATGATGACAAATAAACAATTGCAACATAATCTAGAGCATTCTTGATGAAACATGTTTAAACAGGTTGATCTTGTCTTATCAAGCAATATTTTCAGCTACAAACTTGACAATTATCTCTAATATATTCATTTAATTGAATTCATCATAAATATGATGATTAATTAATTAAAAAACATATGTTTAGTATACTTGACAACTGCTAGTAATTTCAAATATTAATTGCATAAATAATAGCTATATTTTATGAACTTTAATAAGCGGGGGCGACCTCTAAAAATTGTTCAATCCAAAAACATTTTATATGTGATGTTTATTCAACCAATGGAACTGGTTGAGCGGGCGCAACCTAAAAAAATCAACACTTCGAAAATAAGAGACACCCTAAATTATATATATATATATATATATATATATCAAGGAAAATATGCAGGGTGTTTCAGGTCGACCCTAGAAATATGGAAATATGGAAATTGGCGGAATTTGTAGTTTGTATTTGGTATTTGAAGTTTGTCATAGTAATTTCGCCAGTTTTCATATTTCTAGGGTCGACCTGAAACACCTTGTATATTGAATTACTATACAGTAACTTGCCAATTCTTTTACTTACGTATACTTATTTTGTTTAATTAATTTTATATCAAACGCTATGTGATTTATATCCGGCTAATAAAGCTTATGATTATGATTATAATTATGATTATTATAATTTAGATCGCAGGTATTCAATGTTTATGTTTTTAAGTTATACTTTCAAATCGTGGCAGAAATGTAATTTAGTTTAATTACCAGTGCTGTGCAGCGCAAACGAAAATTCACTTGCGCAAGCGCAAATGCGCAAACCCAAACCCATACCTTGCGCAAGCGCAAATGCGCAAACTTCTCGAAACTTGCGCTTGCGCAAACGCAAACGCAAACTATTTATATATACAGGGTTTTCCAAAAAAAATAGGTGCGGTTTTTTTGGGACACCCTGTATAAAATTAAATTTATAGTAAATCAAATCAAATCAAATCAAAAGACTTTATTAACAGACACACGATCCATAGATATATCAATAAAGAATAGATACAAAATTACAATGTTAAATAAATAATAACCTTAAAAAAAAATTTTTAATTATATTGTAATGACGGTGATATACAACATAAGTGTTTGAATTGAGACAAAGTATAATTTATTATTTAATATTTAATTATATTTTAATAAATAATAATTTCTAAAGTTAACTACTTATCAAGTTTTTTTAAAATTTTAAATTTATAAATAAACTTAAACTCACATGCTGGTAGTGGCTCTTGAGGGTGTACATGCTGATGGTGTTGAAGCTGACCTTGGCCTTGCACCTCTTACAGATGATGCTGCCCCTGTAGACCACCCTGCCCTTCTCAACCACCCTCTTCTTGCTGGTCAAAGGTCCAAAGAAGGTGTCCAGGTGGGGCCAAGGGTTGTTGAGGTCCTCTTCCTCCTGGTGAGGCTCTGAGCCATGGCTGGTCACGCTGCCGGCCGGGCTGGGGGCAGAGGTGGGGCTGGACAGAGACTGGTGTCTGAGGCTGTCCATGGTTCACTAGTTATAGACAGTAGTTATGACTTATGAAGTTTCTAGAAGTTACTAGAGTAGTTAGTAGTTTGAACTCTGAAATAAAATTAAAATCAACTAATCAAACAAACGTGTTTCACTAGCGTTGTTGGTATACTGAGTGCTCACTGCTGTCTGGCGGCGCCACCTGTCTGGCAGTCACGTGTTTATGAGCTAAATCCACTATTTTTAATATTTGTTTTTTTTTCACGTTTGCGCACAAGTTTGCGTTTGCGCAAGTACTTGCGCAAGTTTGCGCAAGAATTGGCGCAAACGCAAATGCGCAACCGAAATCACACTTGCGCAATTTGTGTTTTGCGCAAGTGTTTGCGCAAGTCCCCAGCACTGTTAATTACTGTACACTTTGTTTGTCTTGGGGGGCTGTCTCCTGCCAATAAACATTATCAGTATCATCATTATCATTATTATATATAGATATACATATATATTGTAGTCTTAGCTTTGGATTGCTTTTTTTTTACCTGTTTCAATACGTGTCTTAATTTTATTTCTCTTTTTGTTCAAATTTTGAGTTTTTAAATTTATTATTGTTTGATTTATAGGTTCGTTCATTAGCTTCAAGAATAGTGTAATATTGTATGGGATTTATATCGTACCAATAAAGCTTGTCATTATCATTAGCATTTTTTTCCTGTCTTTCTGTGGGTCATTAAAAAGCCATTAACGGATTAAAAGCTCCCATAGGGATTAAAACGGATTAAAAAATTTGCTTCTCAGAGTGCCAACCATCACTCCCAATGCAATCCCTCACTGCCACTCCTATCCTCCTTCCTTCACTCATCGTTTTTGCACCCATGCTATTAATCCTCCTCAATGTTTGTAAACATGAAAGCGTTATGATGATTTTGGTGACTAAAAAGAAGGTAATATATCCAACATAAGAAGACAATTCTGCACTTCAATGTAAGAACCCGTATTTTCATTTTCCGGGTCTATAAGAAGATTTTTAATAATTAATTTTAATATTTTTACATCCATCTCTTTCGTTGCTTTATAGGCACCCTTTGCGCTGTTTAAATTTCAAGCATAATTCATCAGGAGGAAGCTGTACCTGCAAAAGTCTTCTATTTTAAATAACTTACATCGAATCAAAATAAACTCCTTACATTTACGTGCAAACTCTGAATGATACGCATTTAAATGAAGTGTTATGAACAATGTAAGAGGAAAGTACTTCATATATCTGGTCATATATATATATTTATTTTATCTTTTATTGTGACGAACCAAAGGCATTTTCCATTATTTTTACATATTCTTGTTAAGTAAATTTAAAATTGTAATGCATATTTTATTTCCTTCTTTTCTTCTTCATGTTTTGAATCATAACAGCAATATTCACGACTGAAGATAAATTAAGATAATTGAAACGAGAAATTTTCAGTTCATTGAGTTTATCGATCAATTTTAATCTTTTATCGACATTTATCGCGTGCTCATCGCAAATTTTCTTATCACATAAGCATCCTTAACATATGATATATTTAAAGTCTTTTATCTTTAGAAAATGACACAGTTCTTACAAAATCTTCACTTGGGGACACAGCTGCAGGTAAATTTTCATGATAAGATACTTGCAAATCGCGACATTGTACAAATAAAAGTGTAATAAAGCGAATAAAGAGATAGTTATAAAGAGAAACGTTTTATAATTAATGTAAAAATGGGTGTTTTAATATAAAGAAAAGTCACTGTAATGTGCTTTAATTTTGTTACCTCAGTAACATGAAAAACAGGAGCGTCCGCATAAATTTAGCACCGAAAGCAGGCTATGATAAGGGGAGATGACGGTTTTTACTCGTAGTGGTCGCAGTGCATTTTTTTTTCTACCAGTCAAGTCCATTTTTTATATGTTATATGATACTATGATTAACTATAATCGTGTAAGTTTCAGTGAAATTGACCAAAAGGTTTTCGAGAGAAAAAAATAAATAAAACACTCAATATAATGATCTTTGCAAATAATTCCATTACTATATCTTTCAGTATAGTTTATTTAACACTTCTAAGTTCAACGACACGGCACTTCGGTAAAGTAAAGGTAAAGTAAACGACATTTCCTTGAATGTGGAAACACTGACTGAGCTGCAGTAGAATTATAGAAGTCGTTGCGTGGGCAAACACAAATTTCCAAGGGAGGGCAACTGCCCCCTCTTGCCCCCCCCCTCCGGACGCCCATGATGAAAAAGTTCTCGTTTTCAGTGCATAATGATGAATATTAGTTTCTGCTTATAGAAAGAACGTAGCGGCTATTAGTGAAGCTAGTAGTATAGCCGAAAAAGGTTAGAGTGCAGGAATGTCGCAAGTGATTACGTAATGTTGCAAAGGGGTGGGTGGGGGTTGTTGCAAAGGGGGGGGGGTGTTGCAAAAAAAGAAAAAAGAAAAAAAGGAAAAAAAAAGAGTACTGGCCTTTGTTGCCAACCGGGGTTGCAAGGGGCATGCAACTTGGAGGTGGAGTTCTCCCCCAAGCTATTCCCCCCAAAGGGCCAGAAAGGAGAGAAAGGAGGAGAGAAAGGAGGAGAGGTGTTCACCTGGCAGGAGCCAAGTGCATATTAAGACTTCAGCCGAGTAGGCGTTGTCTTATAGGCTCAGCCAGTTGGCTTAGAAGGCGTAAATGGCTTGAGTTGCCAGATAGCGCCATGTATTCAGTTTGTGCTATATATTTAATTCTAATCGAAGACTGAGTTGCCAGATACCATTGTATACATTATTATATACGACTAATCAGCCAGTTGGCTTAGAAGTCGTAAATGGCTAGAGTTGCCAGATACCACTTTTTAGCGATACCATTGTATACATTATTATAGACTCCTAATCATCCAGTTGGCTTAGAAGACGTAATTGGCTTGAGTTGCCAGATACCACTTTTTAGCATTATTATTGCCAGATACCACTTTTTAGCATTGCCAGATACCATTGTATACATTATTATAGACTCCTAATCAGCCAGTTGGCTTAGAAGACGTAAATGGCTTGAGTTGCCAGATACCACTTTTTAGCATTATTATGGTGAGTTGTTCCAATTAAAAGATTTCGTCATGTATTCAGTTGCCAGATACCACTTTTTAGCGATACCATTGTATACATTTATAATTCCGCTAGTAGGTTTAGAAGGCGTAACAATTAGAATTAAGTAAAACAACATTGCATCATTCTTTTTATTATAAATATATAGAAAATAAATATACATTTCAATAATAATTGAGGAATATGCATAAAAAATATATATACACACACACACACACACACACACAATTATGGAGATGGAGATATATACAAATAAATATACATTTCAATAATAATAGAAATATGCATATAATCATAACAGTACAGGAGAAATATCACGCAAAATATATAATACATTTCACTTTTTTTTCAAAATACTAAACTCGCATTTAATCGAGTTTACAATTACATCATTATTGCTCTGCATTACGCAGTATACGCGGCTTAATAATATTTCACCGCTTAAAGTATAGGGAAACCTGTATTCGATATGAAGGGCTTTCATATCGTTCAGTACTATTTTTGTTCCCACTTTACAACCGGTTGGTAAATCATCTTTAAATACGTCTAGAATACAATCAAAAGCACGCACAAAGAGTTCATCGTTAGCTACATTATTAAACACAAGTTTATAAACACGCTTTTCCAATCGAGGGTTTATTTCTACCGACTCGAGCTTTTCAATCGTGAACTCACTCAACATAGCGGCAATTGAAATAATCTTCTAAATCGTTACGACAACTGCGCGTTATATAAAGAAATAGTTCTTCAGGGTGAACGGTGTAGGTGAGCTCAGCCTTGTACCGATCAATTGCTTTGTACCAAAGTTCATGGTATTTCAAAGAGTCTAAACTTTTTAAATAAACGTCCAGCTCTAGACCATTCTCACCAGCCCTACACTCGGTAAACCCATCGAGCAGAGCGGTGTATGCGTATTCAAGTACTGTATCAAAATAAAGCATATCCGTAACACGCGCGTCTAATATAGGTTTCAGCTTGCGGAATCCGACGATTTCAAACATTCTGTCGAGGATGAAACGGTTTCGCGTAGGAACAAGAGCGTTATTATCAGAAGCATTCTTCCACATCAGCCGTATATCAATGCACGGCCGATCGTTATTTATACACAACGTACATACAACGGCGTATGAGGGTGCGTCACTAATCTGCTCTCTTCTTGTACCTACGTTAGCAGGTATTTTATAACGATCTTCACTCCACTTCTCAACTATCACGAAGATTCTATTCATCTCCTCGACACTTAAATAAACCCGTTTGTTTGTTTGTCTACATTCCGTTTCCAGTACATAGCTAACGGTACCGGATTTACGCCTGAACACGCGCAACGATTTCGTCACGGACACATCGTACGAGGCGTTGAGAATGCTGCTCAAAGGAAGTTCCATCGTATTCGAGGAGCGCACGTCCACTCGGTTCAAGCTCTGAGATAACTATGAGCCGTGTGAGGCACGCAGGTAGGCAGGACGGTTCGACGGGCGGCTGACTCGATGATACGTGAATGGGGTTGTTCGAACTCGTATGATCCGCGAGTCGCACCGAATTGTTGTACATATTTGTTTTTCCGGTACAAGAATTAATTTCATCACTACCAGCCTACGCACCAGACAGTTTACCTCAGGTAAGAACTAGGCACATTTTATGTTTTACTAAACATCTTCACACTCCGGCGCACTATTTGAGAGGAACATATGCTCATATTTTTCCTTTCTGCCCATCAAACGATACTCGTCTCTAAAGTCTGTTAAAAACTCACGCAGGGAACTAGCCACAACCTCACTACGAACCTCATCATGATATACATTAATATAGTGATAAAAATACTTAAGATTGTCCATGATCACGAGATTCACATTTTCAGTCGTAGGGTATGAGTAATCGACATGGTGTAGCATGACGTAATACCGCTTGTCACACCACCCATCCGCAAGACTCATTATCCATACCTGCTGCTTCTCTTCTGCACGCGTTGTTTCTTTTACTTCACGGTATATGTGAGACTTTATAAAGTTTAGCTCTGCAGCATACTTCAGCACATCGTCTGTGCAACGAAAGCCTTCAACGGTCTCACCAGAACATCCGTAGAGTATTTGTACATCTTGGAACTTCGCACAATCCAATGTGTTTTTAAAAGAGACATAGGAGGGAGGAATAGGAAGTTTTTCGGTATCCACCACATCCTGGCACTTTGCTGAATACCATTTCATAAACGTTGTACAAGCAATATTAAAGGTAGCCATTTGAATACACGTCTGATCTTTTCTTCTGAATACACGTCTGATCTCTCGGGCTTACTGCAGTCGACTGACCACGCAGGGACTCCCAGATAGTAGCATGACTCACGGTCTTACAGTGGGCGGAGCTTAGAACTTTCACCTGCGCACACACACACACACACACACACACACACACAAAGGAGAAAGTGAAACGCTAATTGAAACATGATTTATTTAATAAACGAGATATTCAAGTTATATATATATATATTTACAAATACGATTTAATAAAACGAGATATTCAAGTTATATATATATTTACAAATACGTGTAATAAATCAATAGATACGATTATATACAAGACAAATACGTGTCAGTTAACAATAGAAGCATCAAACGTTATTGTATCCAAAGGGTACGGTATCATAGGTACCAGGTAACTGGTAACGTTTCCTATAGGTGTTACGGCACACCTTCGTACCCCTAAGTTCCTTCACCCCCCAGCTTCTGCGCCCGAAAATTGTGGGTGCCTACAATTAGTTGGGGAGTGTTCGCCCTCATCATCGTCCAAACACACTAGATCCTTCAACGATTCAAAGTTAACAACCCGCCGATTCGCATGGTTGAGCGTAATACCCTTTGCCTTCACGATATATTTCATTCCTCCCCCACCCTGACCCGTACCCCATAAGTTTTAGGTCCTGTTGAGACAAAAGAGTCGGCGTATGCGTTGTCCCCATACTCATCCTTGATCTCATCAGTGAGTTCGCCGAGGAACTCCCCAATAGCGGGCATGTATTCACCCTCCCTCTCTGTGAATATCACGCTATCTGTATCGGCATACAATACTCTCCGCCCAAGAGAATGCAATAGACCCCAAAGTTTTATACGGGCGTAGGCTGTTGTGAAGCTGGCCACAGGTATGTTTGTAACCCTTGAGGTATCTGTGGCCAATTCAGTGTTGTTGTACTTTATTATGTAAGTATTACCTACATTCACGATCTCCATGACCTCTTTATCGGGAGCATTGGCATAATCCCAGACATCACTATAACTTTGTGCCAAATGAATGTTCCCTTTGCCGGTATTCTGCGCAAATTTTCCCCATAGACTGTTTAGACACAACTTTGCACTAAAGCGCTTGCCAGGATTCTTTGCAATTTGGGCACGATCAAGTTGTATACCTTCGCGGTCGCGGTAACGTTGAATATAGGCAGACTTTTCATCTTCGGTATCAACTCCTCGCGGATACCCTGTTGCCTCAACCTTATCCTTCAAAAAGGCGTTTATATATGGTGTGAAAAGGTTGGGTAGCTTCTGAAACCTCCACACCTCATGTATCTTCAGTATTCTATAACCATGGCGTACGGCTAGGGCCAGCTCAGGACTTGTATATACGCCTCTGATCTTACGCTGGTGGGGTATATGGTTACAATCGCCGTTATCCTCTTCCGCGCACTTCACGCACAGGGGAAACATGAGCTTGTCGTCGATAACGACAGGTAAGATTGGCATCCATAAATTGCGTGGGGGAGTACGTCTACGAAAGAGAGCCCAAAGTAACGATCATTCAAATTTCTTGAAAATTCATTGATGGATGGCAGGTTAGGTCCCACCAGTTTCTCAGGAGCGCCCACGGGGTACGGATTGTTCTTCATCACGTATGGGTATAAAGAACAGAAATCGTAGTAATGGAGCTTCACACCCTCCGTAGGTGGAAAGTATAGTCTGAATGGATTTGTACGTCCTCCAAACAAGCTATCACCACATTTGAGAGGATCCAGCACCATTGAACGCTTGATCGTGTTTATTTCCTCACGGTACACCTCGTCTGTCTCCATCCGTGCATCATATTCATGCTCCACAAGACTTTGTGAGTGAACTGTGATCCTATAAGTTGATCGCGGGTGCGGGTCCATGCAAGACAGTCGGCAGGAGATCTACCGTGGATATCTCCGGCGATTCCGCACTCAGGACGGGGCATCCATGCCACCAGCAACCGTTAAAGGAGTACACAGTCTTCACACCAGTGACACGGTTTTCACTTAACCCATCAACCCAAAAAACACGTCCATTAATCTTAATGGGTACTTCACCCGTGTTGCGGGCGTGCTTTATGTATACACCTGTCTGTTGCTGTAGGTGTATGAGCCAGTAAATAGCCTTGTGTCCGTAACTGCGGGGGTTGTTTCGGTGAATAATGGCTAAGGTGTCTTTAGGCATGAAGTTATTCTTGAACACCGTAAAACATAATGATGCGATGGTGGTTGCGACTTGCAGCGGATCGCATTTGAAACGGGCTATGTACATCCTTCTAAAGGCCTGGAAACATACTCTAAGCACGCGCACATCATTCACGCAATAACGCTCACATTCATCAGCTATATTATAAGGGTTACTTTCATTAAAACTGTTGTAGTATCGATCAAAGTCTTCACGTTCATCCATACAGTCAAAATAATGTTTGGGCGGTGGTGGGCCTACGTAGTTTAAAGTCTCGCTGGTGAGGAAAGTGTAAGGGAAGTATCCTTTGGAAACTTCAGCTGCTACTCCCATCACCTTGGGTAGCTTTGCTAATTTACAAGGTGTGAATAATAAAGTGTCTTTAAATTGTACATTGCCTCTTATTTGCATCTGTATTAATTTGTTGCCTCTTTTCAATGGATCACCTGTAAATATCTCAGAGGATTCGTGTTCAAGCAACTCCTTATAAAGGAACTGCGTGTCAAACTTTGCCCCGTTATGGGCGAGAATATACACAGTCATTTTTTTGAACTTGTCGGCTAACTTGACAATATAGGACACAAATAGTTTCACAGGACTATCGCGGACATTCGTTTTAAAAACGTTTGTCCGTTTACCGCATTTGGGGCACTCGTCACATTCGATACCCATACACTCATCACAGATGGTCTGGCTCACAAGTAAATGTGGAATTACCTCTTTGGTTTCAGCGTTCGTATATGTTTCTATATCGTAGTATACAGTTATACAAGGGTTATTTTTAGGCTTAGCATCTTTCATATAACATACATGCTTTACTCCATCCGCCTTATATTCCTCCTGGCATGTAGGACAGTGAATTACGTCACACTTGTGCTTAAATTTTCCCCAATTATCCATTGTGTGAAACATACCACATTCACAGATTCTCATTTTCCTGCACGTGCCAATTGATTTATGGAAATCAAACAGCTATTATTGAAAAATGTGCGTCTACACACATCACAGTCTCTCTTCTCAGCATCAACTACACGGCTTTCACATTTGGTGCTTTTACACTGCTCACATACCATGTGACATTCTTTACAATGTCACAATATCATCCGCAAACTCGAGGCACCCCTTACACAAATCATGATGTCTCCCATATTTTCGACTTTTGTCATAACTCGCGTAAAGCCACCTTATATTACGGATGGGGAGATACGTTGTCCCTGACAATCCTAAAATAAGTAGGGGCCTTGTACGATCTCTCACACAGCTTTTAAAAACATACGCAGTCCTACGACGATCATCCAGCCCAAATACAACTATACGACATTCATTTCCTGTTCTACCCTTCTCAGCTCTTCAGGACCCATATTACAGTCAAATTCAAGTTCACAGTCTACAGCTAGTTTACGGGCACGCTCCACGACCGTAGGCAACCAAATTTTTGGGCCTGTGTATTTTGTACAGTAAACATACGTGCTAAGAGTACTGCTATAAAGCCGCAACCACGATCGACGTTTATATGCTTTCGGTAATAGTCGAGAATTGAAGTTAAGAGTATACGGTATGGCACTATGACCCGCAACACGGAATACACGGTCAATATTTACCGTGAAGTTGTCCATATTGAAGGCTATACTACTTTGGGCGGCTTGCATTATACGTCCTAATATATATTCTACATCTTCAGCCGCCAAACGTCTAAATGGCACTATCACCCAATAATCGTCTACATCACCGTCATCTGACCCGAATCCAAAGGACAGACTCGTCCTGACTTCACGCTCGTCGCGATTCTGAAGAGCAAACTCTACAATACGCTGTACAACCCGGCGTAGCCCGCGCTCAATTCCATTGCTATACATGGCTCCAGGGTCGACCCTGACTCTATACCGATTTCTAGTCAAGGCTGGGGTGGGGGCTGCGGATCGCACCAATTCGATCGTTATAGCATCCTCAACAGAACGGGGGGCAACTGTGACGGATGAATTAGGGGGTATATTAGCGGAAGGTGCTGATGGGGGGCCTGTTGCGTAGGAGGTTGAGGGTTGGGGATCTATTATTGTAGACTTAACAGAACGGGGGGCAACTGTGGCGGATGAATAAGGGGATATATTAGGGGGGGTGCTGCTGGGGGGATTGTTGCGTAAGAGGTTGAGGGTTGGGGCTCTATTACTGCTGCAACAGGCGCAACGTGGGGTTCTCACACCTCCGCTTTGGACGTGCTACCGGTATCGCTGGTGAGGGTTCGTTGGCAGGGGAGGAGATCACAACTACACTGTCGTCGAGGTCGTCCGTAATGTCAATGATGGGGTGCTCTACCTCATCATCATTCACGGTTCTGTAAATGACCCACTTAGGAGTGTGACGTGTTAGAAATGGACTCTGTAGAAAAATTCAGATTCACGAGCCCATCCACATGTATTATATCTGGACCTACAGGATGTGGTAAAACTGTGTTTATGCTTAAAATCATTAAAGAAGAGGGAGAGATGTTCTCGAATCTTGTGCATAAAGTTATATGGTGCTATTCGACGTATCAATCAGTGTTCAACGAGTACCAAGATGATATTTTGTTCCACAAAGGCGTATATGACGTTAATTCGTTAAAGGGAAATGAACATACAGTTATTGTAATTGACGATCTCATGTTGGAGATGGATAAAACGTTTGCCGAGACATTTACAGTATTCTCCCACCATCTTAACATAAGCGTGTTCTTCATCATTCAGAATCTATTTTTCAAAAATAGATACATGCGCGATGTGTCGTTAAATACGCAATATCTAGTCTTATTCGCGCAACGTAGAGATGTATCACAAATTGGGGTATTAGCCAATCAAATGTTCCCGAATCAGCGTAAGGAGTTTTTGGAAGTTTATAAAGAAGCTACAAGCACGCGTTACGGATATTTGCTTTGCGACTTTCATCCGCGAAACACGTTTAGAGTGCTTCTACGAACGAATATATTTCCAGACGAGCCTGAAACGGTGTATATTCCAGAATGACAAAGAGACTAAAGAAATACCGTGAATTAATAAAAATCTATCATCGACTGCCCCGGGCAATGCAGCAGATGTTTATTAAAAATATCGACGCCGACTTTTTAAAATGCATCTGTGAAATCTGTCTTAACGTTATAAATTGCAATGTGTCAATGAAAACCCATCAGAAGGCTCGCCTACGCCGCTACAAGAACATAATACGTGCACTCGCTCGTAAAAGTCAAACTGTAGCGAAGAAAAAACGAATTATTGTACAAACAGGAGGGTCATTTCTCCCCATCTTATTTTCAGTTTTGGGTCCTTTACTGACTAGAATAATATAATGAAGAAAGTGGTAGTGATTCCCCACGAGGTGTACGCTTCACTGGAAAGGAATCCAGACACGGATCTAGATCCCCGTAAAAGCAGACTTAAAAGAATGGAAAGCGAATTGCTGGCCCTATTAAACAGTGAAAAAACACCTGATGAGAAAAGAATCTTATACCAAGAAGCTCTGCAGAAATTTCTTCACGAGTACGAAAATTATAAGAGCCCTACAGAGATTCCTGTGGTTATTAGGCACAGCACGGGGGACGATGGACATGGCGACATAGGATCTGTGCCCGACGATACAGCTGACCAACCAAAAAGATTAGCCACACAACATATCGAACATGTATTAAAAAGCACCCTCCCACATACATTGATGAGTAAAGGCTTAAGTCTTTATAATCTATTGAATGAGGATCCAGCCATACAATGGACCGATACAGGCGAGCTCATCGTGGAAGGATCAAAGGTACAGGGATCGAATATCGTAGACATTGTCCATGATCTGGTGAGAAAGTGGGATAGGCCATCACCATCAGGATGGAAGCATATTAAAGCAAGACTACAACAAATAAATGTCCCTAAAACGTTGATAGGAAATCTGAACAGGTTAAAAGACTTGGAACATGCGACGCATGTGACACAGTTGAAGGAGCCGTCCCCCGGCGGTAACACCTTTGAAGAGGAGCAAGAAGAGGTTAAACCAACCCTACCCACGTGCCTCTAAAATATGCAAATGGCTAACGTATTAACTAAACGCTATTATGACATTTCTAACCCATCCTCTTACGGCGGCGTAGATAGACTGTACAGAAGTGTTTACGGAGTAGGAAAAAAAGATGTTGAAAGATTTTTGAGGCAGGACGCTTATGCTTCATAAGCCTGTGAGAAAAAGGTTTAAAACAGCCAAGACAACGGCTTCCTCGATTGATTCTATTTGGCAAGCAGATTTAACAGACATGCAAAGATATTCTGTGTATAACGATGGTTACCGCTACATTCTATTCATAATAGACGTATTCTCTAGATATCTGTGGCTAGTTCCTCTGAAAAATAAATCACCTGAAACAGTAGCTAAAGCCACCAAAACGCTAATGTTAAAAGAAAACAGGGTTCCTGGCTATTTTTGTACGGATATGGGGAAGGAATTTATAGGCCGTGCTTTTCAGAACATGTTGACAGAGTTTAATATCAGCTATTACACAACCAATTCTATACATAAGGCTTCTTTAGCTGAAAGAGTTCAGCGCACCATAAAGGAACGCATGCACCGTTATTTTACACATAAAAACACACAGATTTCTAGACATTCTGGAATCATTGGCATCATCCTACAACCGCTCACACCATCGCACGATTGGAACAACACCTAACGAAGTTTTAGAAAGAGGTACGCTCCCGAGGAGAGATGGATCACCACCAACACCACACTCGGCGCGCTTCAAAATCAATGATTATGTAAGGCTGTCGCGTTCGGGGAACAAATTCGCAAAGGGTTTTGAGCAAGGATGGACACGCGAGATTTTTAAAGTTAGGGCTATGAGACCTAAAGGTGAGATAATGATGTATTACATTGAAGATTTGAATGGGGAAGAAATCTCAGGAGTTTTTACCGCGAGGAAATGCAGAAAGTTACGTTTAATTTAGGAAAAAATGTGTTTAAAATTGAGAAAATTTTAGGAAGCAAAGGTTCAGGAAAGAGAAAAATGTACCTGGTGAAATGGCTAGGGTACCCAGAAAGCTTCAACACCTATATAAAAGCTGATGCAATAATGAAGCTTAAATAGTGTGCAACATGGCTCCTAACCATTTCTACGTCACACTCCCGTCCTCCTCGTCCCTGTCTGTACACCCTAACAACGCACTAGCCAACTTTGTAACAGAGCTCCACGGGCACATTGAATTGGGTCGTGATTCGTATGAGGTGGGGATATGCGAAATTCAGCTGGACACCATCTTTTTAAATATTGAACATAAAGAAACCGTTTTTACGATTCTTAGAGACATTGACGAGTGTGAAAAAGCTGGGGTAGCTATGGATGAAACTATGCGTATCGCTCGGACTAAGGCTGCACGGTATTACAGTACAGAAGTAAGACTAGGACCGGGTCAATATGGTTCGGCCGAGGATGTTGTGAGAGGCTTAAACGTAAGTTTAAGAAACTCAAACCTTACGAATGATTTAGTATACGAAATCGTAAACAACCCTGCACATACACTAATCCTAAAATCAAAGACTAACCGACGTATTAAAGACCATAGAAAGTTCCAAATTCTAGCCAATGGCCGATATAGCGCAGTCTTCCAAAGAGACACATTTCACGAGACACAGCATGACTTGTCCAGATTAATGTATCAATTGAAGATGGAGAAATTGGCTGAAAGGTCCACAGACATGTGCTGTATTTACAGTAATATAGTGGAGCACCAGTTTGTTGGGGATACCCAGGCACGCCTGCTGCGCATTGCTCACATCCCCAACCATAGAGGAAGGAGTTTGAGTATTACATATGACAGACCCCATTATGTGAATGTCGCAACTAATTTAATAACCAATATCTCAATATATATAAGAACGATTGTGGGTGAAAACTTCCCATTCGGTAACGGGAGCTTAACAGTGAAGCTACACTTTCGACGCACTGAGTTATAATGGATAGAAAGCCTTTCACCGTCTATCGAGGGGTGAGATACCAGCGCGGTAGTGGACTTGGATCCATTTTTTCATCCATACTACGTACGGCTGTTCCTTTGCTGAAGAGGGGTGCCAGATACCTTGGAAGGAAAGCGCTACAATCAGGCCTTAACACTGCAGAAGACATATTGGCCGGGGCTAAACCTAAAGAAGCTCTAAAAAAACATTTAAAGCGTACACGGGACGAAATCATCAAAGATGCAAAGAGAAAAATGCGTGGTGGCGGGAAGAAGAAGAAGCGGGCTCCCCGGAAGAAGAAGGGGTCACGTGGTATTAAACGTAAAAGGCTATCAAAAAAGAAGTGCTGTAAGCGAATGAAACCTATGGTTGACCACTTTTTTGACTGATATAAGCTAAGGACATTGATCTCATGAATCATAGTTTGTTTACCACTTGTCGAGAGAGGAGTCACTATTTCGCCATGGCACGCTTCATCCACCCATGTAGTTCACAATGCTGTAAATCGGAGCTGTCCCTTTTTGAGCTGCCTCCAACCCAAGTTTCTATTGAGCACAGTGACTTTATTACAATTAACCCTTTAAACACAATTAGTTCCCCGAGTGCACCTATAGAATTCGTGATACCCAGCTCAGGCCCTTACTTTTTTGATCCAAGCTGTGTGCACATGTACGCTAAGCTACGTATAGCCCATTCTGATGGAACGGTCTGCGATGACAAATATGCTGTATACCCTGAAACAAACTTTCTGCACTCCATATTCAACCAGTGTGACGTATATTTAAATCAGACCAACATATCGGCAGGCACGGGGTACTATCATCTACGAGTCTATCTTGAAAATGTCCTCAACTTTTCCAAAGAAGCGAAGGCTACCTTTTTAAGTGCCGAGGGATATTATCAAACTAAAGATGAAAATAGTATAAAGGACAAATTTAAAAATTCTAAAAAGAAAATATACGAGTGTTTTGGACGGTTGCACACAGATTTCACTTTCCAGGAGAAGTTGCTTGTCAACGGGGTAGATATGAAAATAAAGCTCACCCGCACGAGTCCTGAGATCTGCTTAAATCTGGATGCTGATCAAGAAGAGGGTGCAAAGCCCGTTGTGGTTCACATTATGGACACATACCTCCGCGTACAGCGAGTGAAATTAAGTTCACCAAAACAACTAGAAATTGAGAAAAATTTACTAAACGCTACAGTGAAATATCCTATTAACAGAGTGCAAATCAAACTATATACGGTTCCTGCAGGGTTGGCATCGAAGCAGATAGAAAACATTACCCTGGGAAATCTTCCTAAAAGGATATTAATCGGTATGCAGGACCATGCTTCGGTGAATGGAAAATATAAAAAGAGTGCCTTTAAATTCAAGAATTTCGGACTTAAAAATATAACTCTATACGTTAATGGCACTGCTTTGGGTGGAACAATGGGTACGGACTATTCATCAGACGCTGTGTTACCTCTTTGTGCCAGAGCCTATAGTAATCTGACCCATATTGCAGGTGATTGTGATGAGCTTGGTGATGGGGTAACGCAGGAAGAATTCATTGATCAATTTAACCTTTATCCGTTTGACATTACACCTGACTTATCTGCTAGCGTAAATACCCATTTGACCCCACAGCAGAGCGGAAACATCTCAGTGCGGCTGGAATTCGCCAAGCCTATAGACGCTCCTATTAGTGTACTAGTATATCTCGAATCGCAAGCCCTAATAGAAGTAGATAGATTTAGGAGCGTTATCACTGACTTTTAAAATGGATGCTAATACACTTCAGAAAGTAATGGAACGAGTCACACGTTCCAAATTTATCGGCGTGTTTGCGAAGAATGAAACATTGAGTTTGCCAAGTACGCGAGAATGCGGTAGTCTTATTGTGAACACAGATGTCATCGGTAATGAAGGGATTCATTGGATCGCTGTCTATTTTAAAAATAGACAGCGCCTGTACTATTTTGATTCGCTCCGTACTTAACCCTGGAGTGACCCTATTATTGTAAAATTTCTCGCTCAATTACATATTCCCGAAGTTGTATGGAACCCGTTTCGTGTACAAGGATATTTTGGTGATGTTTGCGGAATGTACTGCGTCTCATTTCTCATGCATATGTCATGTGATAAAGAATTTATAAATTTTTAAAATTTATTTGACCCGTGCCACACTAGCCGAAACGATGAAATGGTATGCAGACAGATAAAAATCCGTTTTCCAATTGTACGTACTCGTTGTATAGTATAATGTTTTTGTTTGTATATTTGTAACGGTATATTCTGTAGTTGGTTATTGTACTGATTTCTTTCATTTAATAAATTTATGAAAATATATTGTCTTCTTACCCCAAAAAGATCGAAAAACACTTATATTATTTCGGTGTGACATTGCTGACTGATCAGTATATCCTCCGTATTCATGACACGAGATTCTTCAAAAGATTGTATAACACGTGTCAAATCCTCATCGGACCTTAAAGAAATAATGTTCATTCTTTTAAAACATATACAGAGTATACAGACAGATCCCCATTATGTGAAGATATCTTTGGGTCATTTAAGAGGAATAACATTGATTGCCATAAAAAATTTCGATTTTAGCATAATGGGGATAAGAGGTAAAACCAAATAACATTGATTGCCATAAAAAAATTTCGATTTTTGGCGAGTATCTAAATGAAGTATTTGACGAGATACTACAACCCTCCATATATATATATATATATATATATATATATATATATATAAATCGATTTATAGACACTTACATTTCTATGGTAGTCCCTTGCGTCGGATTGTAAGGAGCGTCACTGCAAATATCTTCAACGGTTTGCGTTAGAAATAATTCATCACTGTCAATCGCATTAAAAAGATTAATTGCAGTTAATGCTGCAGTGTCACTTTCTTCATACAAATCCGGGGAGACGTAGGTCCATGGTGGAGGGAATGATTATTCACTGACGCGAAAATAGCTACTGTTACTCCCAACTGAAAAATATCCCCTTTTATATGCACAATCGCCAAGCTCCGCCCCAAAAGACCAGATGTTCGTAGTGATTGGCTGCCGGTGTAGCTGGGTGGAGCTATGATGTGTACCAATCCGCTATAACGGGGCCGGACGAGTAATGACATCTTTATATTTTCTCAAAGAAATACATCCTAATTATATTTTTAAAAGAGCGTTCGGTTTCCGCGTTAAACTGTGGGTCTAAGGTGGAGTGAAAACCTTTCCAATTCGGCGAGAAATTACACTAGGGAACAATATTTCTTGAAAATTATTTGGTGATTCTTATAGAACTTTTGATACTGATTCCAAATATGGTTTCAGAATTTTTCTATCAACCATAGTTTTCGAGAAAATAATATTTCCATTTACTCAGAGTTTCCCGCAGATCTTATAGACAATGCAGGTCCTGTATATGAGCTTTAATTATCTCGATGAAATAGTGAGCAATCGACGAGATGTATTTCTGAATCCACGTTAAACTGTGGGTCTAAGGTGGAGTGAAAACCTTTCCAATTCGGCGAGAAATTACACTAGGGAACAACATTTCTTGAACATTATTTGGTGATTCTTATAGAACTTTTGATACTGATTCCAAATATGGTTTCAGAATTTTTCTATCACCCATAGTTTTCGAGAAAATAATATTTCCATTTTTTCCTCAAAATATTATCAAGTACTTTGAAGTGTCGCATCGAGGTCTAGTATGAATTGTGCTAAATTTTCACTTCTAACACTAAATATTAAAAATCAAAGATTTAAGCAGTTAAGATGTAGTTATAAGAATATGACACCATACAAATTACGCGTAAATATAAAATATTTTCATTGTAGAAATAATAATAATAATGATAATAATAATTGGTGTGAACGGTGGTTTTTGCTCGAATAGCTTGGACGAAGGATTAACCCTCGGCCGAAAAGGTCTCTAGGGAGAAGATTCGAATTGACCTACTTTCTGCCTTTCCTCGTGTGTGTGTGTGTGTGTGTGTGTGTGTGTGTGTGTGCACGAGTTGTTTATTCGTTTATTATATATATATATATATATATATATATATATATATGAATAAAACCACGAAGGGAAAAGAAACACAAAGGGGTGCTCAAGCGCTTTCGTCTAATGACATCCTCAGGAACACTGAGGTGTTCCTGAGGATGTCATTAGACGAAAGCGCTTGAGCACCCCTTTGTGTTTCTTTTCCCTTCGTGGTTTTATTCATCATAAATATTTTTCACGTGTCACTTTCGTGAAATAATTTTTCATATATATCGGGTGGCCACAAAAAAACTTTACTTAATTGAAAGTTTAATAACTGCAACAATTCAAAACTTATGCGATTGAGATTTTGCACACATTAACAGATGCATATAATCTATAATTGCTGGAATTTTCAAATATGTAGGTTCTATAGTTTTGTTACAGTGAACAATTTAAAAGCATATGTCTAAAAATAGCATGCCTGGTGTGCATCTGACACGTACGTGCGCTAGCGTAGGCTAAACCTAATGTAGTGTAGTATGACACGCGCGCTGGCGTAGGCTAAACCTAATGTGAATTTGCTTTTTTTTATTTTTCCGCTAAAACCCCGCCAGCATGACGTTAAGTAAAAGTGATAAAGCCATCATAGAAGCATGTGTCAAGGAAAAAGGTTGGAATGGAAATAGGATTGTCCGAGAATTCCCCGCAAAGAACTGGACTCGTCAAAGTGTTTATAACTTAATAAGAAAGATAAAGGATACTGGATCAACAGCTAGAAAACCCGGCAGCGGCAGGCCCAAAGTGTTTCAACAGAAGAAAATAAGGCTGCCGTGGAGGAACTGATTCAATCCCAGGAGAATACACCAGGAACTCATCGCTCCCAGAGACAGATTGCGTACGACCTTGGGATTTCTCGCTCCTCTGTACAAGGGATTGTAAAACGTTTGAAATTGAAGGCCTACAAGAGAATTCGAGTTTCTCGGCGTGATCAGAATGTAAGACAGCGTAGAAAGACCCGCTGTAAATCCCTATATGAACGCTACTCAGCTGAAGACGTGCAAAAAGTTGTGTTTACAGACGAAAAGGATTTCACGTTGGAGGTGGCCAAAAACAGGCAAAATGACAGGGTTTATGGTTCAAGGAAAAAGGACATTCCTCCCTCCAGGCTTTATCATGAAACCTCACGATTCAGCAGAAAAGTAATGGTATCGGCGGGAATTTCATGGAAGGGAAAACACGAATTCATTTTATTGCCACAAACGAAACTAAAGTTAACTCTGAGCGCTACATCAACCTGTTAGATAATGGGTTACTTCCTGATTGTCGTCAGCTGTATCCTGATGAGGCCTACATTTTCCAGCAAGATGGGGCACCCGCCCATACAAGCCGAGCGACCCAAAATCATCTAGAGCAAGAGACCCCTAATTTCATCAAAAAGGATGAATGGCCGCCTCAATCTCCCGACTGTAATCCGATGGACTATTCAGTATGGGATTCCCTCATGGTGAAGGTTTACGGCAGCCAGAAAGACAAATTCACCGAAGATGAACTTAAGGAGAAAATCAGTAGAGCATGGGAGGATATCACCTTAGATGAGGTTGGAAAGTGCATCTCCTCGTGGAAGAAGCGATTGAGGGCAGTTTACCAACAGGGAGGTGGTCACATTGACCATTTGTTTAAGTAAATTTTGTTAAGTTCAAATTAATTTTCTTCGGCATGCTATTTTTAGACATATGCTTTTAAATTGTTCACTGTAACAAAACTATGGAACCTACATATTTGAAAATTCCAGCAATTATAGATTATAACCATCTGTTAATGTGTGCCAAAGCTCAATTACATAAGTTTTGAATTGTTGCAGTTATTAAACTTTGAATTAAGTAAAGTTTTTTTGTGGCCACCCGATATATATATATACACAGGTCCGGCGCCAGCCTATTTGGCGCCCTTAGCAGGACTGCAGCTGGCGCCCCCACCCGCCTCCCACTTCACGATTGGGTTTGCCCACAAAGTAATCAAGGTACCATATTGAAGAAACTATTTGCCTTACACTGATCTATTTTAATTTGCTAATACATACATTTATTATAAAATTATAAAATCATTTCACAGTTCAAGAAAGTGTCATGACCAATCAAAACAGCGAGTAAAGCGAGGCATATGTAGTAACAAATCAGAACGCTCAAAAGTGCTAAAATATGCGTGCAAAAAGGACATATCTACTGTTTTTTCCAAGCAAGAAGGGCATATGTCACATAAAAACAGTTATTCGCTTATTGACGACTCCCGGAACTCATATTAAGCCGTAAATAAGTCGAGTCGCTTATTGACGACTCCCGTCTGTGCGCGCAACATTTTTAAATCGCTTATTTACGACTCCCGTCCCTAAAGGGCTAAAGGTCGTGATAGTGAAAGTTCTATAATGACCCAATAAGATGAATAAGTTAATTATGTAAATATCAGTCAAGCTAAACTGGTGTACATACGTCGTACAACCTTTCATCATTTGTCTATGCTTCTCATTCCTTCATTATTTTTTTCATGTTGTCCTTACATAATACTATCAGACGTGCACAGGGCGGGAGGCGCTGGCGCCCCCCAGATCTTTGGCGCCCTTAGCATTTACTAACCTCGCCTAATGGAAGCGGCGGCCCTGTGTATATATATATATATATATATATATATATATATATATATATATATATATATCCACAGATGGGTTTGGGGAATGACAATTCCCTGTGTTTTGATTTTTTTCGTAATTTTCTTTTCATTTGGAGTGAAGGGAGACTTATCAAGAGATGTCTGGAAGGAAGGTCTCTCGACAAGCAGGTGTTCTTCGAAAATATAAAGATGTCATTAGTCGTCCGACCCCGTTATAGCGGATTGTGTTTTGGCTAATTTCAACTTTAAATGAATCTTCCAATTGATTAACTATATAAATATATTGTGGTATTTTATATGGTTGAATCTTCCAATTGATTAACTATATAAATATATTGTGGTATTTTATATGGTTTGTGAGCACGAGTGGTTCATTAGTTTATTATATATACAAGTACAGATGGGTGGGAGGTTTGGGGGAATGAGGGAGGAGGGTCGTGTGCTTCTGAATTGTTTCACAAATTTTCTTTTCGCTTCGTTATTCGTGACTTAAATATTTATAATAAAAATTAAGTGTGTAAAAATTATTTATTTAATAAACAGAATTTAATTGGATTCATATGGTTGAATCTTCCAATTGATTAACTATATAAATATATTGTGGTATTTTATATGGTTTGTGCACACGAGTGGTTCATTAGTTTATTATATATACAAGCGCAGATGGGTGGGGGAATGACGATCGTATGTTTTGAATTGTTTCGCAAATTTTCTTTTCCGTTCGTTTTTCCCACTGATATTCGTGACTTAAATATTTATAATAAAAATTAAGTGTGTAAAAATTATTTATTTAATAAACAGAATTTAATTGGATTCATCGATTAACTACCGTCATATAAATATATATTGTGGTACACTATTTAAATGGATGATTACTATATGGTTTTAAATATTGCTATCTGGCAACTGAATACATGGCGCTATCTGGCAACTCAGCCAGAATAGAGGTTTATAAAAGACCGAGAGACGACTGACGGAGTCATTACAAGCTCGGCTCCCAGCCGAGCAAGGACCTCTGGTCCTATCTCTTTCTGGCCCTTTGGGAAAACCCCTTAGAGGCCTCTTAGATTAGGTAAACGAAAATAGCTCGGGGGAGAACTCCGCCTCCAAGTTACATGCCTTGCAATCAAAGGCAACTACTCTCTCTCTCCTTCAGGTGTACCCCTACCCCCCTTGGCTCAGCCAACTGGCTGATTAGGAGCCTATAAAACAACGCGTACTCGGCTGAAGTCTTAATATGCACTTGGCTCCTGCCAGGTGAACACCTCTCCTCCTTTCTCTCTTTTCTGGCCCTTTGGGGGGAATAGCTTGGGGGAGAACTCCACCTCCAAGTTGCATGCCCCTTGCAACCCAGGTTGGCAACAAAGGGCCCTTTGGGGGGGTATTTTTTATTTTTTTTATTTTTTTTATTTTTTTTGCAACACCCCCCACCACCCTTGCAACAACCCCCCCCCTTTGCAAACACCCCACCCCCTTGCAACACCCACACACCCCTTTGCAACATTACGTAATCACTTGCAACATTCCTGCACTCTAACCTTTTGCGGCTATACTACTAAGCTAATTATTTTTAAGGCAAAATAACGACACTTTATATTTGAAGGTAAAATCTATGTATTTCTTTAATTCATACTCAATGTCATGTTCACTATAAAAAATGGGGACTAATTTTAATTTGCCATTAAAACAAACTTCCTTCTGAAGATAATATATATATATATACACAGTATATATAAGGTGTGTTCAAAAAGTTCCCGAACTGGTTATGCTGCGCGCGCATGACGTTGTTCTTTCTGCCGAGCAGAAAGAGCAACGTGTTGTTGTGTCTCAAGACCTCCTTCAACGTGCCAATCTCGATGAAATTTTTCTCAGAAACATCATTACGGGTGACGAGACGTGGGTGTACCGGTATGACGTTGAAACAAAACAGCAGTCATCGCAATGAAAGTGCGTGACAGTAGCCATTATTCAAATGCACAAAATGCGACAAAACACAAAATGACTTCACAAAACAGTAAATATCGAGGGAACAAAATACGATATCAACAAACGGTAACCGTCTTTCGACACAGACTGAGTCACACTACAACATGCATCACATGACGCGCATGTGCGTCATGTGATGCGCGCGCAGCATAAGCAGTTCGGGAACTTTTTGAACACACCTCGTGTGTGTGTGTGTGTGTGTGTGTGTATATATATATATATAATATATATACACACCAATAGACATAGCATTATATGCATCCACAGTATATTACTTTACCCTCATCTCTTTTTCTACATATATAATTTTATATTTTCATAAACGTATCTGTTTTAACTATTTTTTATACACTTTTACAGACTATCAATAATTACTTTTAGAATTGTGAAGTGACGAAGACTAACAATGATCGTGGAAGTCCTACTTTTCGCTCTGACTTTGATAATTTGTTCGTTATTTTTGAAAACCAAGAAAAAATTACCTCCAGGTAATAGTTCAGTTGATCTGTTGTTCTACGGATAGTCGGTATACTCGTGTCCTCCCATTTTTATTTTAATGTAAAGCATTTTCGTCGGTGAAATCGATTTCTTGTAAACCGTCTTCATTTTCATCCTAACGAATAGAGGAGCATATTTTAAAAATCTTTAACCAGAGTTGTAAACTAACTAATTACAAGTAAATGGATAACCGATAATGTACTACTTTTTGAGTAATTAATTACTAATTTCAGTTACTTCGAAAAGGTAGAAATTGTATAAGTAATTTAATTAAAATTTCAAGGTAACTGTAATTAAAAAATTACTTCTCATATTACGCCATTATATTTGCACAGTAAGTACTTCACACCTTCACACTGAAAAGTAGAAATAAAGGGTGTCCCAGAAGTCTTGGAGGGGTTTTATTTGGCTATAACTTTTTTCTTTTTTGATTAATTTATTTATTTTATTTTTCAATTAAAGTACCCTTCCTGCGATTAATGAAAATGGAATCCTGGATAGTGCACAAAGAGTGGCTGTCGTGGAACTTTATTTAACAAACAACTCTTCCATCGTTCCCGCTCATAGAGCGTTTCGATTAAAATTCAACACACGTTCTGCTCCTTCTGATCGAGCTATTCGACGGTACGTCGCTAAATTTCGTATGGGAAAGGGTCAGGGAGACGAACCACGGACTGGGAGTCCTCGGACAAGCCGAAGTTCAACTCTGGTTGAAATGGTTCGTGAAAGCGTTGAGGAAAATCCACATCAGTCCGACGACGCAGCCAGGAATGAAACATTTCAAGAAGTTCCTTACATCGAATTTTAAGAGAGGATATCAATTCAAATTGCTCAAGAAATCAAACCACAAGATCATCAGAGTCGGATAACGTACGCTAATGCGATTTTAGATTTACGCAATGAAATTGAAGATTTTCACCAGATATTAAATTTGTAATTAAAATCGCAATAAATATATTTTCAAGTGTTACAAACCTTTTTTTTGTTTGATCCCCAAACAAAAAAGTTATAGCCAAATAAAACCCTCCAAGACTTCTGGGACACCCTTTAACTTTCCAATTCCAGTCAGTTTATCCAATGGGATTTAATTAGTAACAATAAAGAGATAATTTTTACTCATATGGACCGCTGGATATACTGTATCGTCTTGACCAAATGTTTAGAATCGAACGAAGTTTTAAGAGATTACAGTTTTACTGTGGGTTTAATATTTAGTGGTCCCTCCCGAGACATCAGTAATTGCTTTGATCATGTGGACGTAGACATAATACGGGTTTAGACCAATTTCTGTTTGCCAAACTATTTTTATAGCAGAAGAATGCTCTCCGTGGGGTTTCTCGCTTGGTTTTAGACTTTCACCTTCTGAAGTTTCCACAGGTTCTCAAACGCAATGAGGTTAGAAGAGTTACCAGGCCATTCCAGAATTAAAATATAGTTTTTCAAAACCTATTCTTTTACAGTTTTAATTCTGTGCAAGGTGCTCTGTACTGCTGGAACTAGGAATAGCCACTCTCCTGCCTTATTTCAGATCATATTGTTCAAGGATCTCTAAGTACACACGAGAATTCATGATCGAATCTGTTGGGAAAAACCAGAGTTCCCCTGTTTGCTGGACATCAAAACATCCAGCACCTATGGATTATGTTTCATGGTGTCATTATAGTATTTAGAATGATGTTGTTGACAGGGTGGACGACTGACATACAGATGACCTTGCCCAAATTGTATGATCCAGCTCTCTTCGTTAAACAAATTCTTAACCCGTTGTTCAGTGGTCCAATCGGCATATTTCTTTGTGAAGATAAGATGCTGCTTCTGCTTTTATTTACGAGTTTATTTTGCTCTTCTACTTGCGATTAATTTCTCTCATTCACTGAGGGTAAAAATTATTCCTCTAGTAAGTACATTATGTTTTATATTTTATATTTTATATTCTATATTTTATACTTTATATTTTCAAGTATTTTAGCATGTGTTCCACTTCATGGGAAAGTTTCATTTCATAAGATGTAATTTTCTAACTTTAATTAAAGCCTCCTGAATATATTGACGAAAGGAAGGATAACCTTGAATATATCCTTGAAGAAGGATATATTAAAGAAATTGGTGCGTGATTCTAAATTTTGGCGACGACTGTTGTGTGTATTGTACAATTCATGTTTTATTCAAACAGCTAAGTTCTACTTTCCACACCAAATTCCTTCATCTTTAATTTCAAGCTTTTAAATAATTAATTGGAAAGTAATTAATTTACTGTAGAAAAGTAACTGTAATTAATTTACTTCAGAAGCAAAGTAACTGTAATTGTTGTAATTTAATTGTACACTTTTGAAAAACAGTATTTTTAACAATATTTTAATTATTTCTTAAAATTAAGTTTCACAAGTCTTTAGACAATATCCGCAAAGAGAGACGGGTCTTTACCTTTCCATACCTAATTGATGTGATTGTGATTGTAGCTTTATTTGGCATTATTGCTGTATTTAAGTTGTGGACTTGGATTGTTACGCTCATAATTCCAGTCGTTGAAATCTGTTTTGTTGGTGTGGTTGTGCATTATTATTGTGGTTATGGATGTTGTTAACCTTTTTGTTGGTTACTGTTTCTTGTGTTGGTTATCTTTTTTGATGTTTTACCTTTGTTGATGCAAGGCTGATGGTATTATTTCAGTTGAATAGTATTTCGTCACCTTCCAATCAAGGAGTGAAATAAAATGTAAACAAAACAATGTATAAATTTAAGAATATAGAATGGTAATTAATGAATTAAATAATTATTAAGATGTGTTTTAATGGTGTAAATGGACTTTTCAGGACCATGGCGGATTCCTCTGATTGGAAATTTACCAGTGTTTTACATCGATCAGTGTGAAGAAATGCGTAAGAAATATGGAGACATATTCATGTAAGGCTGTTATTAAATTAATAAAATAAATAAATAAATAAAATATATATATATACTATATATATATATATATATATATATATATATATATATATATATATATATATTAAGAGTCAATTGTGAAATTCATCCCATATATATATATATATATATATATATACACACAGTATATTAACTATGCACTACGGCATAAAGTGATGAAAAAATCCTCAATATGACAGTTTAAAAACGAACAATTTGACAGAGGGACGTAAACGATGAAGATAAATATCATAATTATTAATCCTTGAAATTATTGTCCATCTTTCGTATTTGTTTGAGTATATTAATATTTTAATTGTTTCAAATTTACATTTTAATTCTTCATTTGAAATTTAATTTGTTGGTTATATTCTTGTTTACGTCAGACGATTTTATTTCATACCATTTGAGGTCTGAGTGCGGGAAAGGGTTGATATAGTTTTTTAATTTATATACTAAAAGAGGCACACACACACACACACATATATATATATATATATATATATATGTGTGTGAGTGTGTATGTCTGCGCGTACGCAGACGTCGGCAACTGGACTGGGCTGATCGAGCGTGTGATAATTCACAAATGTAGTTGGGTAAATTTCTGAGAAAAAATTTTGGTACCTCTGAACATTAAAAAAATTATATGAAAATATAGAAATATTATTATTGTCTAAAAAAAGATACGTTTGCCCTGATTAAGTTAGCTTACACTGGGTTAGGTTAGTTAACGTTTGGTTAGATTAAGTTACTCTAAATTAGCAAGTGTCTCACTATTTAATGACTTAACCCTTTCATACCCAAATTAAGTCGAAAAGTAAAAAAAAAATTGGGATATAAAAATCGTTTAATTGGACCCAAAATAACTGAAAAATATATTTTACAAAGTTTTATTGTTCATAATTAATAAAATACGAAATGTGTTAAATTTCACACATTGGGAACTGGAAGGTCTAAAATTGCTTCCAAAGTTAACGATGAAAATTTCACACACTGGGCATTAAAGGGTTAACAGAAACCAGCTTTCGAGCCCTCAACTTTACACAAAGGTATGAATTAAGTTTGGTTAATTAGTTTTTTAGATATGTGGATTTTAAAAAGTTGGTACCTCGTTCATGCGGAGATGCGCACATCGCCTTTAGATTTTCGTATAGAACCTGTTCCACTAATTATATATGTAATCCACTATGATGAAACTACGAATTCTCACTCTTTTGAATTCGGAATATTCACTGGGGGGTGGGGCCTGCTACGAACTAATTTAGAGGAGCCTCGGCCATAGAAGCAGTAATCATTCTATGGGAAATCAGAGTAGTACTGCCTAAGGGCCTCCCAGTCAGTGGCGTCAAAGTGACAAAGGCGTCTCCTCATGAGGATCCAAAGGCCGAATTGGAGCGAAAGGACAGGAAACAGATATAAGATTATGGTCGGAGGAGCCCAACGGAGAAAAAGTTTGACAGAGTAAAAAGAACTGAATTGAATAACCTTTATTAATAATAAAATAAATACATTTGGTCTTACAATTTACAATGACAAATAATTGTGAAGCTGGACTATTTATTTTATTTAATTTGGCCCTTAAGTTTTAGGCTTTACGGGTTCTTATTAAAAATAAAACATTATTATTAATAATACATAAATTATGAATGAGTATTATTAATTAAGGTATGTATTACTCTTAAATTGTCATTATTGATATAACAAATGCAAGGTCATTATTGAGGATATTATACCAATACCATACAAAGAAATCAGTATTATACATGAGAGATAAGAACTGAACACTCACAAGTAATGCGTCTTTAATCCTAAATAACACACGAGAAATTAATAAACCATAGTAATGTACATTAATCCTAGATTTTTATTAGTATGCCATTATTAATCGAGATTTCAACTTGGTTTTAAAGAAAGATGAGAGATAAGAAATGAATCCAGAATATTGGGCCCATCTCGAAGACGATTAGGGACACGAGTTATACACGAGTATAATATGTAATCCACTCCGTTGAAAGCTCACGAATGATATTCTCATTCTTTTGTAATTTGAAATATTCACGGGGAGTGGAGCGTGCTACGAACTAATTTATTATGAATTTTTATGAATAAGAAGAGGGATTTGGACTTTTGAGAGACATTTGCATCCCTTAAGAAAGTAAATTAAATCATATTCTTTTAAGTCTATTCATTTTTCCGAACAGGACCAGACTTGGAGCTGTCAATTTTCTGTACATCGCAGATTTCAAGTTATCAAAAGAAGCTTACGCTAAACTGGAATTCGCGAACAGACCTGACTGGCAAGCGTTTCATCTTTTCGAAGAAGAAAAGAGACAACGAGAAAGTGCTGGTAATACAAAGATGCTAAAATTCTAAATTTATTCAAAATTGGTCATGGTTATCCATTCATTAATAATATCGTACATAAAGTCAAGCAAAAACTGTACGAAACATATGAAAGAAATGCCTTTAACGTAACTGAATGATACGAAAACAAAGATTTACCTTGAAGACAAAAGTTAAATAATTTACAGGAGGAATTAATAATAAGTGAGGACGGACAGAATCTGGAACTTCAGAAATCTGTCCTATTCCTCCGAGTCTTGGATTATTACTAATAGCAACATGGGGAGTCGAACCACAGTCCTCAGTGTCTTCATTTCTCTTGTATAGAAACAGCTGAACCAGGGGCACTGGCTACAATAGGAATTACTTGACTATTCTTGTTATTTACATTAAATATTTTCTCCCTATATACGCTATCCCAGGATAAAGCATAATTCCATGGGGCTGACAGAGATGAAGCAAAGTTTTAGATTTTAAGATTAGTTTGGAGACTTTGACAACCTTGAAAGTTCTTGTACATCTGTTATCCATTAACTCATGTTATATTAAAACGAGTTGATATACAAAAATAACAAAACTCTCCTTTTAATATTATTAAAATCTATTTTTCTAAAACAACTATTCGCCCTATTTCTTCCATTTTTAAGAGCTTCAATCACTATCATTTTTTGATCATGCGTATGAGATGGTTTTAGATTTTATTAAATGATTCCATATAAAATTTCGGATCAAATGTAGAATTCGGACCCCAGCCTTCTTTAGTTAGCTTTATAAGGCTAACTAACGAAAATATCATGACCTAACCAAACCAATCGTTAGGTTAACTGTACGCCCTTGACGATTGGTTAGGTTAGGTCATGATATTTTCGTTAGTTAGCCTTATAAAGCTAACTAAAGAAGGCTGGGGTCCGAATTCTACATTTGATCCAAAATTTCTTATACTTTGTAATTATTCTTTACAGGTGTGATCCACAGCAATGGACCCCGCTGGCAACATACTCGTCGTTTTTTGCTGCGTAACCTTCGTAATCTGGGAATGGGAAAATCGAAACTCGAAGGCATCATTGAGAGGGAGGTGGAAAACCTTGTCGAAGATTTTAAATCGCTAACGAAAGAGCCATCCAACATCCCCTTCTCCCTCAATGTTTCAATTCTGAATATCATATATCAATTAATTGCAAGTAAGTGCTCGTATTTTACCTACAAAGGACTCAAACAAAGATGTATTTAACTTTCAAAACGGACAAAACAAAAATTTTCTGCCTTCTTAAATGAAGTGCAAAGGGATTCCATTGTCCTTATAAATTGCAACCCAATTTTTAATTTGTCTTTCTTTCGTATGAATTTTGTACGAAATTAAATGACATTAATTTTCTCTGCAGTAACGTTTATTTGTTCTTATATAACAAATTTGTATGTGCTCTCGAACAGCAAAGCTAATAAATAGTAGAGTTGGAGAAGTTACTTTCTGAAAATAACTGTTAAAATAACATTTACAGTTACTTGGCTATAAAATTAATGAATTACAGTGAGTTGAAAGTTACTGTACTGAGAAATGCAACTCAGTTAAGTTACAGTTAGAAATAAGGAGGAACGGAGTTACTTTTAAGTTACTTCAAGGTTCCCTACACTTCAAGGGTTTGGAGTTTTCACAAACAGGTGAAAAATAGTTTTGTAAATTTATTAGTAAATTAATTTGTAAATTATTTACTCAGTGGAACCACTGACAGTTCCCTTGTCTACTCAAAATTACCCTGTCTGAACCGAGAAAGAATTTGGTTTTGCAAACACGAAGTATCGGAACTAATGGGGTTATTAAGTGGTTACACTACACCTTTTCTCTCTAACACAGGAAATAATTTATTTTCACAAGCATTACTTTTTCAAAGTGGTTATCTGTCAATGATGTTCTCTCTTTTGAGAATATCCTCCCCCAGCAGGCCCGGATCCAGACCCATAATCTGACTAGTGCCATTTCATTAAATGCATACCAAAATGTAAAAGAAGACATGATTCGTTATTTACTTCAAAATATTTATTTTACAAAATAAATCCTTTCTAATGTTTGTCACTGATAATATCAACAAGCTTCATCCTTCTTGGGTGGAGCCGTGCAAACTTCTCAACCAAAACATCCACATCGAGTTTCCGCCCATAGTGGACATGCATCAAAGCTAAACCATTCATCTTATCATTTCTCATGGTGCTCCTCAGATACGTTTTCAGTCGACGCATGGCTGAAACTGAACGTTCACACTCACAGGTGGTGACTGGAATGACTGCCAATACCTTGAGTGCAGCACAGATGTTTGGGAATAAGACCTTGTCCATGGAGTGTAAAGTTGACTGCACAGAGTCTGGTATGTCGCAATTGGCCTGATGGCGTCGCTCCCAGTGGTATTGCCACACATCCAGCTCTGCAGACAGAGTATTGGGACTGGGAAAGTCATCTTGGTAGGTCTGACAGAACTGCTGGAACTCTGGGTTCCATGTGTCTGGCTGTTCTATCATCTTTGCAGGAACACCTAAAATGAATAAACCAGTTGTCAATTTCATGTAACAGTAAGAGAGAGTACATATCAGTCCATCAATTTAATTATCATTCTCAAATTATCCCTATAGCTAAATAATTCCATCACAAACCTGAAAATCCCAGAATGGTTTTCTGTTGGCCATCTTTGAATCTTGATCCAATATCTGCCAGGAGATGATCCAAGAATGGCACAGTCACACTGCGACGGAAATAATCCTCCGTAGTTTCTGCAGGGACATTGTTTCCGTTTTTTTGCCTGCCGACTGTCCTGGGCTTTGTCACTGCTGTGTCGAGGTCTTCAGCTATTTCCTTTGCAGTCTTGAACCACGCAGACTGTTTTGAGTCAACACTGTCTCTGACTGTTTGAAGAAACCCAAGGACCTCACCAACACTGTCATATGCCTTCTTTGTGTCGAGACTCCTCACCTGCTTTGACTGTGATACCACGGGTGTATGACAAAACTTTCTTTGTCACAACAAAAGTAAAGATAAACTGGAATGTTCTAATTTGGTGGAACATACCACTGGCCTTTGTTATGAGTGACGTTATCCTCGATGCACGTCAAGGTTGAAACCACGGCGGGCGGTAGCTCTTCGAATACATCTAGGGCATCCAAACGCTGGACCCATCTAGTTCGGAAAATATCGGTCAGCTTATGATGACTAGAGGCTGGACACTCCTCCTGAGTGACAAAAACAGAAAGCAATAATTTTCAGATTAGATGTATGAAAAAATAAAATAATTTAAAATAAATTTCACAGCATTAAATTCACTATTACAACACAGCCATTACAATAGAAAATGTACTGACTATACCAAGGAAAAAACACACCTTGATCTGTTCTTCAAGCAGCAGCTGTCTTTTCGGTGAGAACTTGAAGAAACGCTCCACTTCCTCCAACGTGCCCACTGCCCATCATGTTGCGTACTTCTTGTAAAGCACAGGCTTTTACAACACACAGGTTCAATCTGTGAGACTGGCAGTGGACATAATGTGCCTTTGGATACTGCTGTGCTATCAAAGCTGCTGCACCTTTGACTTGTCCAGCCATATTGCCTGCTCCATCATAGCACTGGCCTCTGCATTTCTTCATATCTAAGCCGAGATCACTAACCACTTGCAACAACAAGTCAGCAATTGCTTTGCCAGTGACACCATTCACACATTCAAAGAAACCAACAAACTCTTCACAAATAGAATCTGTGTTGTCAACAAAACGTAACACAAGTGGAAGTTGTTCCTTGTTACTGACATCAGTAGCTTCATCTGCAAGAATGGAGAACAGAGGACTTGTGTTAATCTCCTTCACAATTTCGTCTTGAATGTGGGCAGCTATGACGGAGATCAGTTCATTCTGTATTGTCTTTGATGTATATGTTACATTCTTGGGAGCTGATTTCCAGAGCTGGGCACTTGCGGCATATTGCGGTACTGCGGTACTGCTGCACTACCAAACCGGTACCAAACCGGTACGCGGAAATTTGAATGCGGTAGCGGTACTGCGGTACTTTCAGCGATCCTTTGCGGTACTGCGTTATGGGGGCCCGGGGTGGTAGTGCGGTGGTACCGCAAGTACCGCAGTACCGCAAAATATGCCGCAAATGCCCAGCTCTGCTGAGTGATTTCAAGTGTTCTTCGAGGACCACATCACCAGCATCCACGCGGAACTGCAACAGTGCCAAGAAGTTGCCTCTGTTCTTCGAGTCGTCTTCAGCATCTTCATGGTCCCCTCGAAGAGCGAAGTTCTGCCTACCACACAAGATCACAGTCTTCATCATTGATGCTACTTTTTGTTTGTTTACTGCGACACGTTTGCTGATTGCTGATGAAATAAGTCGATTCACTGGTTGTGACTTGTTGGACATGATTCTGCGAAAATTATCAGCAAAATGTGTTACGTGTTTGTGGAAATCTGACTTGCTCTTATGTTCGGCCAATTTATTTGTAGCTGTTATCCAGTTGGTCAAAGGTGACTTGTACAGCTTGTCTAACTTGCTGCTGTTGTGGCCACTTACTATACCAAACAGCACACAGGTTAAACAAAATGCGCCACATTCTGATGGTGAATACACCAGCCAGGGATACATCTTTAGCCATTCTCCATTGAAGAATCGCTTCCTGCCATAATTGTTGGTACCTGGAAACTTGTATCTTGCAGGAGGTTGCCAGTGGGAAGTCAAAAGCTCATACTTCTTGTCATCATTCAAATCGCTCACACACTGGTAATACAGGCCGATGTCATTCCTGAGGTTTGATGATATTATGTACTTACCTAAAATTCAAAACAATATTCTTTTTAATTCCAGTCATAAAACCATCAATTTATGATTAGTTTCAGTATAAATTGTAGAGAACATCTTGTTCAAACTTGTTTTGTACTACATTCATGACAATAAATGAATGGGATATTTTTTTAGTTAACGGCAACAATATAAGAAATCAATTCTTACCACATGTCATCATGTCATGTCTGTGTTCCGTATTTTGCACACTGGATCATCTGCGTCATATCTGATTTCATCAAACTTCCTTTTCTGCGTTGGTCTGTCACCCAAATCATCTAAGATGTCAGTTGAGCAAGAAGGTACTGGTGGTATTTCCCTGAAAAGAATGACCAATAATATGAATAATGATAAGGTGACATTGAGAGACCCCCAGTAGGGAGGAGTAGAGTTGAATATATTATTCTACAATATGACTGACTTTCCAAGCATAAAATAAATCATTGTCTGATCCGACTTACCGACTGGTATTGAAGAAAGTCCCGATCTTTGCTTGTACCTTCATTTTTCTGTAGACCTCGACGTTCACTCAGATTCACTTTAGCATATAAAATATTATAACAAAAAATACAAAAGATAGACTTATTCAAAGTGAAATTAGAGCTGCACTGCAAAACACCTGTTACATACAAAGATGGCGCTTGAAAACATTTGAGAAATTAAAAAGTGTACGGCGCATGCGCGAAGTATAAGTTCCTATGCATTTTCCAGCAGAAATCGAGCAGAGAGTATCGTTTCAAGGCAGTCTCGCTAGGGGACGCTATTTTCAAAAAAATCTGACCAGTGCGAAACAATGCCAAAGTTTATCTGACCGATGCCCTGGCATCGGTGAGCACTGGTCTGGATCCGGGCCTGCCCAGCACTAAAATCTCTATATTAAGTCGCTGGTTGGAGGTTACTTCGGAACAAGTAAAAAATTATAGAAAGCTCTTAATACACAAGTCTACGTCATAGGTGTACTATTTTTTTTCACTAAATTTCAAAGAAAACGATCTATAGCGCAAACTGTTTTTGAGTCATTTTAGATAATTACATACAATATTTATAAAATTTTACTCTTCTAAGCAAAACCAGTGTATGGATTGTACTAAATTTTATACTAAAAGGACACAGCCTATTTACCTCTTTCTCTCATCTAAGATTAATATCTTGGGATTTTATAATTTAGGCGAGACCCGTGTTAAACTGCACCAGCAATTGATTGTATAAGTTTGTTTCTGTGTTTGCTTACATCTTACGTAGGTTTACCTGACAAGCGCCAAACAGCAAATGACATTTAGGGACCATTTCCATCACCGGCTGTTTACTATCATGTGGCCAGTGGCCATTCGTCAGTTACCGAATAGTAAAAATTATCCTTATTAATGTTTATTATTATTTATTATTAAATTATTATTTTATTCAATTTTAGGAAATTAATTGTGTAATTTGAAAATGGAAATTTGATATCTGTATTGCATTACTGTCCTGAGTTTTATTCATGAAGTGGGGTTTGGAAACATTGAAACATGGGCGTCCCATTGAAATTCCAAGCCCAGGGCCTCATGAATGCTTAATCCGGGCCTGACTGAAGTAAATTGAAGTATTGACTTTTAGTGAAAGGATGAAAGAGAAAATGATGCTGTCAAAATTCTGAAAAAGAAAGAAAAGAAAGTATTTTAGGTCTAGCTTATCATAGTGCTGACAACGCCTTTCTCTGTCTGTCTCTGTGTACAGTGGTGGGCAAAAAGTAATCGATTACAAATAAAATTACTGATGTCTGAAAAGTAACTAAAAATATAAAGTAGAAATTACTTATGTGGATTAATTATGATATAATTAATCCAGAGAAGTAATTTCTACTTTATACTTTTAGTTACTTTTCAGACATCAGTAATTTCTATTTGTAATCGATTACTTTTTGTCCACCACTGTCTGTATATATATATATAGAGAGAGAGAGAGAGTGTCTCAAAAATTGTATACAGACGTTATACTTTATACATCAATACATATTTTAGTAATATCATATCATATATATATATAGACAGATTTACGTATAGGCAGAGTAGGCACCTGCCTAGGGCAGCAAATTTTGAGGGACGGCAAATTTTGTCGCATTTCAAGGTAAATAGGGCAAAGAAGACAAAAATAGAAAATAAATAACTTATAAGCACTAACAAATTAAAGGTCATCACAAAATTTTTTTTAAATAAAGAGAACAGAAGCCTCTGAGAGAACTAGCGATATCAAATGGCACAACTATAAGACACTTTATTCGCTGCCTAGAGGCGCAAAATGCTAAATACGCCTCTGTGTATATGTATATTAGGGTGGTGCTGAGAAGATAACTCGAAAGGTTTTCATCGGGGCAGGTTATTTTTTCATTTCTCTTAGTAGGTTCAATTCGCATGGGAAATATGTAGTTAGATGGACATTATTTAGAGGTCCCGCATCACATCAACTCTGAAATTTCTCTGTAAATGTCCCTAGGCATACCGGGTGTCCCATTCGAAATTAAACAACTTTGAAACTCTGTAATTTTTAAAATATTAATGTGAGAATGTTGAAACTTTGCCAGTTATTACATCATAGGCATAAGTTTTTGTTTTAATGTTTTTTGCTTGTTTCAGATTGAATTATGTTTACCCCACAAGAAAAAGCGAAATGTGTGTTAAGGATGGCTGAGTTGAAGTCCCCTACTCTGGTGCAACGGCGATTCCGTACAACCTTTCACAAGGAACCACCCACCAGAAGAGACCTATATGTATGGACCAAGAAATTTGAGGAGACTGGCAGTGTTCTAAAGGAACACTCTGGAGGGCGAACAAGATCGGAAGAAGATGTTGAACGAATACGCGGCGCCTTTGGTAGTAGCCCGAGAAAGTCCATCCATCGCGCGTCGTGCCAGTGTCGAACTGCAGATTCCTCGTTCAACTGTGCATAGTGTCGTGCTCAACTGAAAGAGCGCATCACAGAAGCGTTGGACTCTGTAACCCCTGAGATGCTAGGCAACGTGTGGAGGGAAATTGAGTACTGTTGCGACCTGGTCCATGCTACAAATGGTGCACATATTGAATGCATACAATACAGAACTCTAATGTATCTAAATGTTATAATTCACATATATTATATGAAACTTTATGACATTGACTATTTACTGTGTGAATATTACATTGTTTGCATCATTCAATAAAACATTATAAGGTTTCAAAGTTGTTTCATTTTGAATGGGACACCCGGTACCCATATTATATGATACATGTACGTACGTTAGAAAGAAAAAAAGTAAACTTGATGAAAATGGAATGTATATTTCCTATTACATGTATATTCATATATATTTATACATTATTTATATTATACATTTATATATTTATTATTTATACATAAAAAATCACGACATCTGATGAGCTGGGGAAAGAAACCAAATTACTTCTTCTAATTGAATGTCGCCTTCTTGACGTCGGGAAATGCTTTTTGGTGTTCTGCGACGACATAGAGGAGGGCGCTCTCCTGTAGCTCATCCTTCGTCAGGATACTATTGTAATCCTGGATGAGGGTCACTCCTCGCTGTGCACCATCATTTGTGACATTGAGGCTCGAGACTTGATGCTGAACCTCAAGGTACTGCGGGTTTTGGGTCCATGATCTCGGGTGTTCTTCAAGAAAAGCAGTGGAGAAGATGAGGATGGTGAAGAACCGCTCTATCTTCTTCGTGACAAGGTCTGTAATACTGACGGTGGCAGCCATTGGTGGAGTGATCTTCGGGCGGGCCTGAGGCCTGTCCTGTGCAGATCCTGGCCGCTCCTTCATAGCCTGTACCATCAGCTTCTTAACATCAGGATCAACGAGATCGTCAAAGAGCGAGAACTCCACGTTCTCCTATCTCAAATACCACACGTGCTGCAGCATCGCTGCTGTGGCAACTCTGGCCACAGCTGGGTTGATGGTCCGGTATTTGGACAGTGCCCGGAGCGTCTCAATGTCGTTCCTTGGTGCCTCGACCGCCCTGGTAGCAGAAAACCATAATAATCGGACATACAGATGTCCAATGAAGAGATTTAAGGATCTAACACCCTTTAATTCCCGGGGCGTCACGTCAAATTGTTCCCGGAGGATGAAGACATTTAATGCGTAGATTGCTTTTGCCATCCAGCAAGCACGGTGGAAGGCACTAGGGGCGTTGATCCAGACGACGCCACGAGGAGGGACTTCTCCGAAATAGATTAGGGCAAGCTCCATGAGTTCCCTGTAGTCATCTCTAGAGTGGAATTGCAGGAGTGCATTTTGACGAATTGGACAATTTCATCCTTCCAGTGTAAGTTCTCAGACAGAATGGCAGCGGTTTCCTCATCCGCGTTCGCATCAGTTTTCCTGTTGGACACGATGGATAGCCACGCGTTTTTGAAACGCTTGAACAGTTAGACCTCCGGGCCACTAAAGTATCCCATGACCTGAATAAAGACGTCCGCCAGAACCTCTTCGTACGCGTGATATCGACAGGCCAAATGAAGAAGGTCCTTTCCCATTTTCAGCTCGGTGAGGATAGCAGCACCTTGTCGTTATCCTGTGTTACTAGCTGTTGTGTCAAAGGACATAGCCCTAACCGCGGTTCTCCAAGTTCCATTCCTTTAGAGCTTCAACAACGGCTGGTCGCCATAGCTTCTCCCGTTCCGTTTGTTAGCTTCGGAGCATCAAGAAGCTGCTCAAAGCCAACACCTGACACCAGGACCGCCAGGCGTTCGACCTTCTTTGGTTTCTCGGAGATGTCATTCAAGAGTTTCGAATCCCACTGAACCACCATTGAGACGACCGGGTCGAACTCCTTCAGTTCCTCGATTTGCTTCTCTCTATGGGTCATCCGGCTGCGCCTGATGGTCCACCTGTTGAGAGGCAACTCTTCATGGTCATGGCCCATATCCTTGGAGAAGGACACCCGTGCATAGACAGCGTTTCGGACTGATATTTTCGTTCTGTTTAATGCTGCCGCGATCTCAGGAGTCATGACATTCTTCGGACGCTGGCGTTTGGGTGGTGATGGCTCAGCAAACGCCATCTCGTCAGACGGAATAAATAACCCTTTGCCTGTGTTACTCGAATCCGAGAGTATTGAGGGAAATGCCTGCATCTCGAGTTGCCTCTTAGCCTCTCTCTCTCGGTGTTCCTTTTCAGCAGCTTCGCTCTCCATCTTCCTTTCCTCCTTCCGGATCAGCCGAACGTCCACGGAACTCATCGATGAGGTTGCCCGAGCTTCCCCCAAATTAAATCGCAGGAACTCTGTCCTCGGGCATCTTGATGAGCACCTCCGCATTTTGATGAGACACGTCGAAAGTTTTCTTCATATCCGCCAAGAATGCCGCCTTCCGTTCCTTCTGAGTTGGTCCTCCGCGCTTGGCACTCTTCTGCAAGTCCTTCCACCGGTTGTGGAGTCGTTCCAGCCTCCCAGTGGCATGTTTGGCCATTGTCATAGGAAGAACAGCCCGTTTCCACAAGGCAGACACCTTCTCGATCGTCAATCTTGCGCTTTTCCTCACCCTCTTTTTCAGTACCGTATGCTGATAGAAGAAGAAACGCAGTGCATCACCTTGAGAGGGAAACCTCGCTCCAAGGATCTTCTCCAGGGGATTAACTAGGAGGTACAACTCAGTCTTAGATCTCGTTTGGGACATGGTTGTGAACCTGAGGAATTGAGATAAAAAAGGTGAGATAAACAATATGGCAGAAACGAATCAATCAGCAAAATCATAAGAAATTTCTATGCATGTAATGAGACAGAGCTTAAATGGCTTTATAGAACAAAAATTCGACGACAATGCGGCAGTACTAGACGATTGCATAGAGCGCTCAAACTTGGCAATTTTCTTTAACACCTACAACAAAATAAAATCATGACCTGGCCCGATGAACTGCTCCATGTTGATGTTTTGGCGACCACTCTAATGTACTATATATATATATATATATATATCGTAAAGAACGACGCTTGTATAGGAGATATTCCGCGCAAGACGAGAGAGAGAAAACGGAACAAATGAAAAAATGAAGTACCACCTGGGAATCGAACCCGGGATCTTCCGATTGCCGGTCAGACGCGATACCATTACACCATGGACTTCACTCTTCCAAATGCCGTAATTCTTCTACATACTCGCAGAAACCAATGCCCCAAGGGGGCACCTCCCGCATGCCGTAACATTATATACATTCAACTGCAAAGAACACGCAGTATAAATAACGTAAAGAACGACGCTTGTATAGGAGATATTCCGCGCAAGACGAGAGAGAGAAAACGGAACAAATGAAAAAATGAAGTACCACCTGGGAATCGAACCCGGGATCTTCCGATTGCCGGTCAGACGCGATACCATTACACCATGGACTTCACTCTTCCAAATGCCGTAATTCTTCTACATACTCGCAGAAACCAATGCCCCAAGGGGGCACCTCCCGCATGCCGTAACATTATATACATTCAACTGCAAAGAACACGCAGTATAAATAACGTAAAGAACGACGCTTGTATAGGAGATATTCCGCGCAAGACGAGAGAGAGAAAACGGAACAAATGAAAAAATGAAGTACCACCTGGGAATCGAACCCGGGATCTTCCGATTGCCGGTCAGACGCGATACCATTACACCATGGACTTCACTCTTCCAAATGCCGTAATTCTTCTTTGGAAGAGTGAAGTCCATGGTGTAATGGTATCGCGTCTGACCGGCAATCGGAAGATCCCGGGTTCGATTCCCAGGTGGTACTTCATTTTTTCATTTGTTCCGTTTTCTCTCTCTCGTCTTGCGCGGAATATCTCCTATACAAGCGTCGTTCTTTACGTTATTTATACTGCGTGTTCTTTGCAGTTGAATGTATATAATGTTACGGCATGCGGGAGGTGCCCCCTTGGGGCATTGGTTTCTGCGAGTATGTAGAAGAATTACGGCATTTGGAAGAGTGAAGTCCATGGTGTAATGGTATCGCGTCTGACCGGCAATCGGAAGATCCCGGGTTCGATTCCCAGGTGGTACTTCATTTTTTCATTTGTTCCGTTTTCTCTCTCTCGTCTTGCGCGGAATATCTCCTATACAAGCGTCGTTCTTTACGTTATTTATACTGCGTGTTCTTTGCAGTTGAATGTATATAATGTTACGGCATGCGGGAGGTGCCCCCTTGGGGCATTGGTTTCTGCGAGTATGTAGAAGAATTACGGCATTTGGAAGAGTGAAGTCCATGGTGTAATGGTATCGCGTCTGACCGGCAATCGGAAGATCCCGGGTTCGATTCCCAGGTGGTACTTCATTTTTTCATTTGTTCCGTTTTCTCTCTCTCGTCTTGCGCGGAATATCTCCTATACAAGCGTCGTTCTTTACGTTATTTATACTGCGTGTTCTTTGCAGTTGAATGTATATAATGTTACGGCATGCGGGAGGTGCCCCCTTGGGGCATTGGTTTCTGCGAGTATGTAGAAGAATTACGGCATTTGGAAGAGTGAAGTCCATGGTGTAATGGTATCGCGTCTGACCGGCAATCGGAAGATCCCGGGTTCGATTCCCAGGTGGTACTTCATTTTTTCATTTGTTCCGTTTTCTCTCTCTCGTCTTGCGCGGAATATCTCCTATACAAGCGTCGTTCTTTACGTTATTTATACTGCGTGTTCTTTGCAGTTGAATGTATATATATATATATATATAATTTATTGCAGAATAATACAATTTATGTTCCATTGCAGGTCATAGATACAAATTTTCTGATCAAGAAGTTAAAGAATTCATGAGAAGAATGATCACAGTTGAAGAACACTTCGCTATTTTAGGAGTGAAAGAATATTTTCCCTTTTTAACCTATATTCTTCCAAAACGTTTAGTGGATTATATTATGGGTCAAGATAACCTTTCCAAGGCTATGCGGGGTTTCAGAGACATGATCCAGGTGGGTTTTTCTCGGTTCATCTTATTTCCTTAAAAGAGAAGTAAATAATTATAAGGAATATTACAGTGTTGTCACGTGTAACGTTTAATTTTAATTATTTGAATGTTGGTCTTGTATTACATATTTACATTTTTCATCTTCATGAGGTGACAGCGATCCATTTACTTAGCCCATATCTGAATCTTGCCCCTTGAGGCGCGATTGTTACCATTTACGCATTAATCGACAACAGTCGAGGTTTGAAAAATTTCAAAATCTTGTCGCTGAATAGCGATTAATGCATTCAATGTGAAAGTAGCACATTGAAATTTATTTTTGAATTAGGCATACATATACTCTATCATATTTCGTCTCATTTTGGGTTCACTTAATTTCATTTACGTAATTCATAATCTGTAAGTTTTAATAATCTCATATAGATATATATATATATATATATATAATATATATATATATATATGTGTGTGTGTATATACAATAAGGGCTGGATTAACCATTAGGCCCTCATATTATTTAGGCCCTCGAGTTTAGGCTCTAATTTTATATCATAGACCTTAAAATAATCTTTTTCACAAGGTTGGTTAAGTAATATCATATAAAACTGTATAATTATATCTACAGAGGTGGAAAATAAGAGCTTTTTAGTTTTAGTTTCTTTTATTATATGTTATTATATCTGATGGTGTATTATTGTCGATATGTATATATAATTTTTATCCATTTTTGTATGATTGGCTTCAAAGGGTTAATCTGTTTACGAAAGTGTTTTTCAGACGTTAGGAATTTGGGCCTAGTGTAATGACCATTCAGCATGTCAAAGAGAGGGGGATGTTTTGTTTTGATATTACAATTTAAAACTAGGAAGGAAGAAATCATTCTCTATTTTATGCTGTTTTTGGCGGGTTTTTTTTTAATGTACATAGCTTTGATTTTGTTAGTTGTTAAATTTGGATAACTATACACATTTCTATTCGCTTGAAGATTTTATGAATTATATACAATATATAGTACATATTAGATTTTATGGATTATATGCAATATATAGTACATATTAGATTTTAGGAATTATATACAATACATAGTACATATTAGCCTTAGGCTCCTCACAGCCTTAATCCGGCCCTGTGTACAATGTATAAGAGCCTCCTAAGAAGAAGTGGCTAAGCGACAAATTTCGTCGAAATAACAATAATCTCTATCTCTAAGCTCTATTTCGTGTTTTAATTTTCCTTCGTAGTTAGTTTCATCATAAATATTATCCCCGTGTTAATTTCGTGAAATAATTTTCATAAATATATTCTGTCTTGAGATAATCTAGTCTGGTTAGGTAAGGTCAGATGTTTAGGGGTAATATTAATTAGACTAAATACTGGTACAGGTTACTTAAATTTCGTGGCCCAGATTCAGTGGGGTTACGACGACAAAACGTGAAGTCCGAGTGATGTACTAATAGCATATTGTAAGAGAGAGTTTGGTATGGTACGGTCATTGTGAAAGTTGAATGTGAACGATAGGTGGAGTGTGAGATTAGAGCTTGGTGTGAATGATTTGAAAGTGAGCGAGGTGAAAGATAGTAATGGAAGTTTGGGGATAATTCGTGCTTGTGATCTGAATAATAAAGGTTGGAAGCGGGAGATTCAAGTTAGAGATTTCAAGAAAGTTGGATAATTAAAAGTTTGAGTTGTCGGTATTAAATCTTTGGTCACTTCAGAGTACAGGGTACAGTGGTGTCTGAACATTGCCTATAGTGCAAGTATTGAAGCCTCTATGAGGCTTCAAATCTGGAATGTGGAACTGCGCTTAGGTTCGGCTGGGAAACTGAATTCCTGGTAATTGGAACGGCTGTTTACTGGAGCTGAAGGTGACGGTCAGAACGTTTTGTGGCCCCAGTTCCGAGGTTAAGCGTCATCAATTTGGAAGTGAAGGCAGGATTGGGAACAAAGCCTATCCTTGCCTGCCCATCTAAATCATTTACAACAGCGGAAGTTAAGATTAACAGTTTTGGGATACCACTGCGACTGAGACAAGTGAAGTGATAGTTTACTTTAAGTAGGGACAGGACCTACGCCTTGTACATATCTTAAGTGCGTGGTCTCGGTGCTAATTTAAGTTTAGATTATAGGTTTTTGTAAATATACTGGACATATTTGAATGTTTTCTTTTAATGGATCTTTAATGAGCCGACTGGATAAATTGTTCTGTGAACACCACATGGAGTAAAGGGGATAAAGGTACTTATGGGACACCCTGTACAACAAAAAAACGGCAACAAACGTCGTGTGATATTCGGTTTAGTTTATAAATGTATGAAATTGAGTGGAATATAAATGAAAGTAATTGGTAATAAATTGTGATAATTCTTTGTTTCCTATTTTCAGCCTTTTATTAATGACCATTTGGCCAAATTAGACCCGAACAACCCTGTTGACCTTATGGATGAATATCTCACTGAAATGAAGGAAACGAAATCAGAAGAACTTTCTCATTTCAGTAATGATGGTAATGATTTTTTAGTGATTTCCATTAAGGTGAATACTTCACATAATTACTTTGATTTCTGTTCTGTAATTAATCTTTTATATATTTCTTCAGATTTGATCAGAACCACTTTTGATTTGTTTTTTGCTGGCAATGAAACTACCTCAACCATGATTCGTTGGATCCTGTATTACATGGCCAAGTTCCCACACATTCAAAAGAAAATACAAGACGAAATAGATAAAATCGTTCCAACTAATAGACTTCCAGGTTTGGAACACAGAGAAAAGTACGTTTAGTTTACATTTTACAACCAAATTTACAACCCCCCCCATATATATATATGTATATATGTATATATGTATATATATATGTGTATATATATATATATTATATATATATATATATATATAAAATTTCGCGGTGGTTTTCAACGTATAGGGCGAGTTTCTCTTTTTCGAATCTTTAAGGTACTATCCCGTCATTTACTAATGATGCATACTGAGAAACTATCCTCGCTAAAGTTTTAGCTCAATCGAATAAATCGGGAAGAAGAGCGAAGAAACGCGGACTGACCCGTTAACTTGTCTTCCATCAGCATCGATAAAAAAACAACAGGGAAAGATTGCAAATGAACAGAGGAGAAGGGTACTTGTGGATTTTGGGATTTGGAAGTGACACACGAGAATTCATATGCACAGCAATGATGGACACATTGCGGAGTGGAAAATCAAGACTGGAGTGAGAGTTATTGTATGGGCTTCGATTAATAAGGGGCAACGACCACAAACCTTTACTCTGACTAAAACGAAGATGATAAGATCCTAAAGAGTTAGTTGTGATCTTTCTGGTTGATACCCTTCTTCGCGGAGTATGGTTAACGGTACCTGAGGGGATACATGAAGCCCAATAGATGGCGAAGATCATTTACACCTTAAAGATCTGGATGTTTTATTTCACAGTTCTGCCTCACTCCCTTGTAAAGTGAAAGATCTCCGACAATTCAGTAGTTCAGTTGCACGATCTACGTGAAGATTTGGTTTACAGCAACAATAGCGGCTTCAGCTCCAGTCGCTAACTTTGAATTGCCGAAGAAACTAGATACCTATAAAAGAACAAATGCAGGGATCTCCAAAGCAGCAGCCGCGACATTGAAAAGGCACGTGTGGTTCTTCAGAGAGAGGAATTAGTTGCAATTGCCTTCTTCAGTCAGGATATTCCGTAGCCCGGAAGGAGCGGATGGTGGAGTTGTTAGAGAAGGTGGACCTACCAAAACTCGTCCTATTTAATATGGCCATCATTCAGAGGAAAAAACTGGAGGAATTCATAACACAGAACACTAAGGAATTCCTCTCCTTGCTTGGCTTACTCTCTGAATTCTGCACCTCCGATGATCCTGAAAACTAGATAGAAATTGGTGATTACAAGTAAGCCAAAGGTTGGTGAACCATTTGAATGTAGTGAACGATCTTGCGGAGGGAGGAGTCACTCATTAAAAACTACAACAGTTTCACTCGAAAAGAGTAAGCCACTAAAAAGGTAAGACCCTTGATGTTTGAATTGAAAACGTGGTGTTCTTTGGTAAACTCAAGTTTGAGGAGTTTACATCTGGAGATGGAATGTGGTTGCGGAGAGTTCTAGCTGAAATATTCCCTCTTCATTGTTGAGGGACCATTATGAAATATAACAGAAAAGATGTCGTGGTATAAGCGAAAATTTGGTGGGATGGTAAAACGGATATGGCATTCGTACAAGCATGTTTAAATTCTGGTAGACACCAAAAATTGAAGAACTATCTACGTCCACTATACCAGCGAGGAATCCTTAATTTTCAAGATGAAGCGCCTCGTCACACTTCTGTTATGATTATACAGTGGAAAGAAAGATTGGGCATTAAAGTTCTTCGCTGCACCTGTGGGCAAATCCCTAACATGAATCCTGAGATTACTCTTTCTTTACTTTATACTTCGTTTTTTGGTTTCTTCGTTCATGAGGGTAGCAAATTATTTCTATACTCAGTTTTAATAAATTCTTTAAAAGATTTGGAAAATTTAAACTTTAACTGAAAATGGAAGGTGGGCATAAGTTAAAAAAAAGAAGTATAATAATAATAATAATAATAATTATTATTATTACACTGGGGAACAAATTTTAACTTTTTTTTTTTGTTTCTTGGACGTGAACAGGTCGGTCTTATAGGATTTTTTCCGCTGATTCCGAATATAGCCGTAGAATTTCTCTATCACCCAAAGGTTACTGAGAAATTTGTATTTTAATATTTATTCAAAAAGTGTATAGAAGTTAGTAAAAATACTTCATAAAAATTATATTAGTGGCAGATTGGCATTTAAAATATTCTTCTTAAAACTTTTGTCACTGATTTTCTCTTGTAGTTTTCATTAGGAGCTTCTCGCATCAATGTCCAGCAGTAATCAGCTAACATTGCCGGATCCCACCTCCCTTGGTAGCGTTTCTCCATAGTAGCTATATCTTGGTGGAACCTTTCTCCATGCTCATCGCTTACGTCGCCGAGGTTTTCAGGGAAGAAATCTAAATGGGAGTGCAAGAAATGGATTTTTAGTGACATATTACATCCCAATAACCTATATGCTTCAATCATGTCCTGCACTATTTTTTCATAGTTAGAGGCTTTGATGTTCCCTAGAAAATTTGTGACAACATTCTTCATGGCCTCCCATGCCACTTTTTCTTTTCCTCTCAAGGCATCATCAAACTTTTGATCTTTCATGAGCTCTCTGATTTGGGGACCAACAAAGATCCCTTCTTTTATCTTTGCATCGCTAAGTCGTGAAAACTTTTTCTTCAAATATTTGAATGCCTCATCTTCCTTGTTCATTGCTTTGACAAAATTTTTCATGATGCCAAGTTTGATGTGAAGTGGCGGTAAGTATATTTTCTTGGGGTCAACTAAGGGTTCATGAGACACATTCTTCAGTCCTGGGATACATTTTTGACGAAGTGGCCAATCCTTTACAAAATAATGCGAATCTCTGGCTCTGCTGCCCCATTCACAAAGGAAGCAGCAGAACTTCGTATAACCGAGCTGCATTCCCAGAAGAAGCGCGACGACTTTTAAATCCCCACACATATATACCAACGAAACTGGTCATAATTAATCTGCTGAAGGATGAGTTTCATATTTTCGTAAGATTCCTTCATGTGGACAGCGTGCCCTACAGGAATGGAAGGGTATTTATTTCCATTGTGAAGTAGTACAACCTTGAGGCTTAGCTTCGAAGAGTCAATAAATAAACGCCAATCTTCAGATTTGTGCTCATGACCGAGAGCTAACAGCAGTCCATTTACATTATTACAGTAGCATAAACCACCTGACGAGGAGAAATACTGCATCAGATCTTTTTGGCGAGTGCGGAACGCCGATATGCTTGTATCTTTTGCCAGCAAATTCCATTCACGTAACCTGGAGCCCAATAATTCCTCTTTCTTTTTCGGAAGGTCCAAATCTCTCACGAGATCATTCAGCATAACCTGCGTTATCATACGTGGTTTATTTGATTCAGGTTGCTGAAAGTCTGTATCTTTAGTGTCATCAATTTCCATTGGTTCAACTTCAGACTCTTCATCCAGTGTCCATGACTTTGGGGGAGTTGGAATTGGGTTATCATCGTCATGTAGTACTGGTCTCATGGCAGATGCAAGATTTGGGTATTGAATTTTATGTTTATTTTTGGCAGAGAATCCTGAAACGTTAGTCATACAAAAATAGCAATCCGTTAGGTGATCCTTGGGCTCTCTCCAAATCATTGGTATGGCAAATGGCATAGATTTGCGGGTACCTTTAATCCAACCCCTAAGAGTGACGGCACAGGAAATGCATGAGATATGAGGTGCCCAGGATTTGTCTTGGTCGCCTACCTTACATCCAAAATAAAGTTCGTAAGTCTTCTTCACGAGTGGGGTCATCGTCTTCCTCTGTGCCATTATGGTCAGTTCTCCACATACGTAGCAAAATGTATCTCTGGGATTAATACAGTTTCGATTCATGCTGGCGGAAAATTATTGAAATCACGGAAAACTTTTTGGAATGAAAAACCAATTTTTTCTACTATGAAAAATTTTAAAATTTGAGCAAAACTTGAACAAAATTTCTTTCTTTTTATTAAAAATCTGTTTGTTTAAATAGCTATATTTTTTTAATGCAAAAAATACTATTAAATATAGTTAACCTGGAAAAAAAAGAAAGTAAAATTAAATTAGTACACTTAATTTTAACTAATATTTTGGGAAAACTCTGAGTAAATGGAAATATTATTTTCTCGAAAACTATGGGTGATAGAAAAATTCTGAAACCATACTTGGAATCAGCATCAAACGTTCTATAAGAAACACCAAATAGTTTTCAAGAATTGTTTTTTACATAATTATTATGTGATATTACCGTAGAATAAATTTCGATGTGAGCTAGATTCATGGTATCAAAAGTGTTTTTCTAGAGTTTCTGAACTGAAAACTTTTTAAAAAACTTAATTTTCTTGTTCAAGACTTGCGTACCTGGACGCAACTATAAATGAAGTTCAAAGACACTGCTCTATGATGCCCTTCGGTGTGCCGAGAAACACAACTGCAGATTGCACTTTAAACGGATTTCATATTCCTAAAGTAAGGTTAAAAATATACTGAAACCATTATAGAACAATTTTTTCATCCTTTTAAACTATTCTTTTTATCTCCCATTTTGATGGTTTTGTTTGTAGGATACTTTGGTAGTTTCTCTGTCTGGAATTAGCCACAAAGACCCTGTTTTCTGGAACAATCCTGATAAAGTTGATCCTTCCCGCTTTTTGGACTCGAGCGGAAAATTTATTCCCAATCGTGAAGGTTTTCATCCTTTCGGAATAGGTATGAGCTTCGTGATACTTTTTCTATTTGCATCAACCATTTCAATTGTAAAATAATGACTATTTCATTTAAGATTTTAATGATATCGCATTAATTCAGTTGAACAAAAAATTAGTATCATTTTAGTGTTTTAATTCTTCTACATAAATGTTGTGTTCATTGTTTATATATTTATTTATGAGTATATATATATGAGTATATATAACCTTAGTTTTGCTTCAGCGCGAATTGTCCATTCTAACGAAGGTTAAACTTCCCACTCCAACCAAGTAATATATCTGCATTAGTAGTATAGCCGCAAGAAGGGAGACAGAGAATGGATCAATTTGAAAATTACCCCCTCACCGTCCTTCACGGCGGTCCTCCACCGTCCTTCATGGCGGTCCCTCCTTTATGAGGTGTCCTTCATGGTCCTTCAAAAAAAAAAAAAAAAGGTAAAAGAGGGGAAAAAAATTAAGAAAGGATTGAGCCTCGCCTTCTCCCTTCAAAAAAGTTCTTTCATGCGGCAAACAAGAACAAACATGCAAAAACATACATACATTCGAGTACTTTCTGTTCAGGCAAATTCCGCCAGACAGTAGAAATGAAAACGAATATCTGAAAGGTTTTAATAAGCTTAACCACATTGCGCATCAACACATCCAATTTTCGTCTGTTATCAATTTGCGAACAATACATAAATGAAAATCAGAGTGATCATATTTTAAATCGAAAAACAAGTTCTTTGTTTAATATCTGTATTATGAAAAATAAAATGAATATTTATTATTATAATTTAAATAAATTAATTTCTCTCTTTTTTAAGGGAAACTGGCTTATTTTCAAACGAGATGACCTTCAAATACAATATATACATATAGTACATGCATATTTGTTTATTTACTTTTAAATATGTAGTTTTCTGTTATTTACACCGATATATACCATTACATTCACTTTCACGTGCTATCTTCTGGTATATGAATTAATAATTTTACCGTTCATCAAATTTCGTTATAAAATTGCATATGTTAAAAAGAACATCAAGCTGCGTAACACAGCTTTGAAACTGAAGCATCAATTCTGTTATCCTCCTCTAAACATCCACTTAAATATTATTACTAATATTGATTTATTGTTATTATTACATATATATAAGTACACGTGTTAAGAGTATTTAAATTAAATATATTGATTTCAATTCCCTTCGTAATAAAAGCATCTGGCAACTATACCCCCAATCTTGCTATATATTTCTCTCAGTAATTGTTTTGAGAGTAGGTAAGTTTAACTTTCTTTTAACGACTATTAGCTGCAACTAATCTTATTATTATTATTATTATTATCATAATATATATATATATATATATATATATAACATCCAAATAAGTAGGTTCGGGTAAAAATTTTCTTATTAGATGCAATTAAAGAAAACGGGATGTCGAATTTATGTGGGTTGTCATTTTTAAATAGATGCAGCGGGAAATAGGTACTGAAAGTTGAGAGATTTTTCATTAAGAACCTTTCTACTTGTAGTTATAGTTAGGACTATTCACATTACTTTAATTATCATTTCTCTAATTTAACGGCTGTTCACAATTCCTCATAATTCTCATAATAAACGTATTTGTTTTCACACCAGTCAGGCCACTGTTTACATCAATCACACAGAATGTTCATGCTTATTTTTTTTGCCATTAGCTGTACCAATCATGTCTTTACAGACTGAAGCCTACCGTTACACAACGTTTAAAATCTTATAATTAATGCTTTATGATATCAGATCTCGTATAAAAACATCATTTTCTGTACAAATGGCCACAAAATACTTTCAATCATAATAATGTACTCATAGAACGCACCATACGCTTTTCACTTGTATTAAAAACGTAAAACTGAAAGTTGTATCATCACGCGATATTCGATTCTGCAATGGCGTAAGCGAGCCCTAATATTTAATTTAAAATTATTTAACAGATCATTCGAGGGAACTGTACATCGATCTCATTATAACTTCTGACTCATAATAACCCGCTATGCATATTTACAAGAGTCGAATTTAAATAAATAAATATATTATATATATATATATATATATATAAGGAGTTTGTATGTGGCATTCCAGCAGAAGGCAGGAAGTGTCTGAACCCTGTTTCTCCCATCACTGTCCTCTTCATCTGGCCTTTTTACATGTCACGTCTACCCTGTAAGCAGTCCAGCATACTCTCAAACACGCGCTTCTCACTATATCCCTTACTACACACGCATGCATCTTACACACTACACAGTCTTTTCAAAAAAGGTGTAATTTCAATAGTTTCGGAGATTCGCGATTGGCCCCTCCTTCCTGCCTGCATCGTATATAGTACCAAGCAAGTCTCTCCACAGTTTACAGGTTTCCTCATTGTCTAAAATTTATAAAGTTCTCTCTTATTGTTTTCCTTATTGTAACGGACATCACAACCGAATTTAAATAGTATTTAAGTATTATGTCGAGCAACATAGCTAGATAACCCCGCCACAGCCTAGTTTCTTTGCATAATCATGAAACATGAAACAAGATTTATATATATATATATATATATATATATATATATATATATATATACACACAGGGAAAAGTAGTTTGAAGATTTATTCCATCACACGACTGATTATAATTATACACTTTAGAGGAGTTTGCAAATTGCATATACTTAGACAAAAAGTATTAGATCTTATGATGATTTCATGTCATTATCAGCATGCTTCACTGCCCTTTCAGTCATTGTGGCCGTAGAACGTACCAGAACTATGGTCTTGACAAACCACAATGTGTTAAATTTAAATAGTGACTTATTGTTATTATTACATATATATGTACACGTGTTAAGAGTATTTAAATTAAATATATTGATTTAAATACATTTCGTAATAAGAGCATCTGGTAACTCTACCCCAATTTTGCTATATGAAAATGAAAATGAAAAGGTTTATTGGCAGACTATAGTCCATATGGCAAATATTATTAATACAATGACAGTTCATACACTAAGGGTAGAAATATATACAATTGGTTAGAAATAATACTGCACTGTCGAAGTTAAGTGGAGCTACAGACAGACAGACGTTTTCGTACCAAGAAGTCCATAGCTTAGGCCTTAGAGGATAAATGGCAGGATTCATGGATAGCTTGGATGATCGGGTTGGTTGATTTTTTAATTCTTTGCATTAGAATGTGTTGAGCACGTCTTGTTACCTCCGGGAAGCTCGGGACATTGCGGGTAGCAAACATTTGCGAAGCTGAGCATCTCGGGGGTAATTTATGTAAGAGTTTAAAAGAACTGTTGTACAGCAAATTTAGGGTACTGCCAGAACCTTTTTTTATAATTCACCCAGAGTTGCAGACCGTATATATTACTGCAGAAAGTACGAAAGAGTGTGTCTTTAGCTTCACTTGTACAGAAACGAAAGCTCCTTATGGTCATATTCGCTTTAGCATACAGGCTTCGAGACTGTTTTCTTATATCCGAGTCATCACTCAAGGAGCTGGTAATAGTTTGACCCAATTACTTAAACTCTTGTACTTCCTCAATTACTTCACCATTCATTTTAAACCTTATGTGAAAAATGCTCTGTATCAATTGGTCCACAATTAACCCACCCCTTATATCCACAGTCTAACTATAGAGTAGATTAAGTCTAGCCTTGTAGGGGTCAGCCTAGAGATTCCGGAAATGGTCCAGAGCGGGCAGATAAATTGAGGTCCACAGTAGGATTCCTCACCAAATTAGGTTAGGGCAATCTACCAATCTACCTTCACCTTTGTTACGCTATGAGTTGATGCTAGGTCTTAGGCCACAATGTAGGCCTAATTTGTCTGACCCAGCTTAATTTACTGCGTTTACTTCTAACTGGGTTAAAAACACAATTAGTCACTTACTACTAGTTATTAGAGACCCTTTTCCCCTATTGTTTAATTGTTGAGAGCGTACTTGCTGGTGGGGATCTTTTTTCCGTTGTTTGTTCTTCCCCCTTCCCTCGTTCCGTCTTGTAGCCCCGTTCCTCGTTTTCGTTCTCCCTTGTCCACCTTTTCGCTAGGCTTTTTCCACCAGCGACCTCTTGGTTTTTTGGTTGGTTGATCGGTAATGTATATCTATTACCGAGCACGCTCTTGTCACACAGTATATAAATACTAGTGTGGAGAATAACTCTGGTGAGCAACCAATTGGTTTCATCCACACATCAGTTTTCCATATACTGGGGGCCCCGGGAGATAAAAATTTTGGTGTCAATGTCACCAATTTTTATGTCTGAGTGTAGACTAGCTAACTATTTGACTGTGAATGCCTGTTAATCTGATTAACAGTGACTATCCTCACCATCTCATGGAGAAGATGTAGCATTTAATTAGAAGAGAAAATATACATCCATAAGATGAAACTGTCTATGGTCTTTACCATAAGAAAAGGAAAAGTGAAAGTTAGAAGATAAAATTACAATTCCCCAGCATCTATTTTTTGTTGTAAAACTAGTCGCGCCTTTAATGCTGTTTGTCGCTGAGGTCATGTGTCTGTCAATGTTGTAGTAGGATGCGTTACCACTCCTACTGTCAAAGGAATAGTTACTGGAAGTTCAGTGTCTCCAGTTGTTACTAGCGGTGGAGAAGGTTCTCCAAAGTCCATTGTTTTGGTCCAGGCTCTAAGGGGTACAAAAGAGAAATGTCTCTTGTTGTGTCACCCGTTGAAGTCCTTAATTTGACCACTCTTGTTACCCCGTCTGCCCTGGTCTGAGTTCTAAAACTCTAGCCAGAGGCCAGTATTGTCTTGGAGTACTGTCATGTATGAGAACAAGGTCCCCTACCTTAATTGTGTCAGACCAATCCTTCTTAGTCATTTGTTTATGTCTCTCCCTTAGACCCATCAAGTACTCAGTTTTCCGCTGTTTAATGAAATGAGCTTTAACTCTAGTTAAATGTTGTAACTTAGTCTGGAGCTCATCATGTCGTTGAGTCCAGTTTGGGTCTTCTGAAGAGTCTATATAGTAGTCCGGCAGGAGACTAACTTGTTCTCCCCGAATCAAATGATTTGGAGTTAATGGTTCCGGGATCATTAATGTTGTCACTTACATAAGTGAGTGGTCTATTGTTAATGATGTTCTCAATCTCAGCCAGGAGAGTGAGCAACTCAAACAAGTGTATCTGTTTTTTACCATTTGCTTTCTTCAAGCAATTCTTTACTGCTTGTATATTCCTCTCCCAGATAGAACCATACCAAGGAGAGGCAACCGGAATATACTTCCACTTTATGTTTGAATTTTGTATATATAATTGTGTGAATTCATTGCTTAACAAATCGTGGATGACTTGTTCACCATCCTTGAAATATGTAGCATTGTCAGTCCAAACTGTCTTGGGTACTGAATGTCGTGCACAGAATCTCTTAAAGACAGCAACAAAAGACTCTGCTGTAAGGTCCTCCACAACATCCAGATAAACAGCTCGTGAGACAGCACATGTAAACAGTACAATGTACATTTTTTGTTCAGTGTCAACCAACCCCACAGTCAATGCTCCTGTATAGTCAATGCCTACAGTCTCAAAGGGTCTGTTGAGAGTAACTCTCTCCTCTGGCAAAGCAGGAGGATTTGGTATCCTATAGGGCCTAGCATGAATACGCCTACATGTGATACACTCACTCAGGACTGTTTTAACAGTGATCCTTCCCTTGGGTATCCAATAAGTTTTTCTTAATGTAGTTAGTGTCTGTGGTACCCCCATATGATGTACATCATTGTGTGTGTTTGTCTGATGATTAATGTTGTCAAATAGCTAAATCTAGGTAAAAGGATTGGATGTTTGCTTTTGTAAGACAGTTTTGATTTGTCTAATCTCCCTTTACACCTTAGATGCCATTCCTCATCTCTGAACAAATTTAGATCCACAACTACTGATGGTACAGGTTCTTTTGTTTGTTTCCCATTAGTCAAGAATTCTAACTCTTTATTGTACTCCTTTTGTCGTGCATGCGCTATCCAGTACTTGGTTGCAACTTCTGTATAATTATGATTGTTTTTATTTAGCTGTTTGTTTATTGTAGTTAAACAGTTGTGAGCAAACCTCAAACAGTAAGCTGTGTGACCCTGACAAGTTTGCTGAAATTAGAATAATGTTCATAATTAGTGATTGGTTCAACCTTTTCATTTGAAAAGATTAAATTTAATGTCAAGTTAACTTGTTCCACAGGCCATTGGTCTGTATTACAGAGCCACTTAGGTCCCATGAACAAAGTTTTGTTTGACTTCAATAACTTGTAGGATAAACCTCTGGTCAGAAAGTCTGCTGGATTTTGTTTAGTTGGAACATAGTGAAAGTTTACTTGTAGTCTTTCATTAGCTTCAGCTATTTCTTTTAGCTTATTTCTTGCAAAGATATTCTTACTATTAATGCTAGCATTCATTATCCAGGCAAGACAAATCTGACTGTCAAGCCAGATGTGGATATCAGTTATGTTCACAACATGGTAAGCATCCTTAAGCAATGAATTGGTTTTAATGGCTAACGCAGCAGCCAATAGTTCCAGTTGAGGTATGGTTCGGGTAGGTTTGAGGGGTGCAACTTTCCCTTTTGTATAAATTAGATGATTTTCTGTAGGACTTACAAGGCAGAGCTGGGCACTTGCGGCATATTTTGCGGTACTGCGGTACTACCGTACTACCAAACCGGTACCAAACCGGTACGAGGAAATTTGAATGCGGTAGCGGTACTGCGGTACTTTCAGCGATCCTTTGCGGTACTGCGTTATGCGGTTCCGGTTTGCGGTTTGCGGTAGTACCGCAGTACCGCAGTACCGCAAAATATGCCGCAAGTGCCCAGCTCTGTTACAAGGTATGCACAGTACCCATAAGCATGTGTGCTTGCATCAGCAAACACATGAAGTCTCTGTGGCTTATCCCTAAACCCACAGCACCTTTGAATTTTAATGTTCTGCACTTTTGTTAAATCAGCAGCTAACTTCTTCCAAAATTTTTGCTATCCATTTGTTATTGGATCATCCCACCCAACATTTGTCATCCAAACTTCTTGGAGGAGAATCTTTGATTTTATTGTTGAAGGCAGGAATAGACCCATGGGGTCAAAAATTTTTGAAGCCTCTGATAATATTTGTCTTTTAATATTTACTTCCTCATCAAGTTTAAAACCTTTAGTACAGATTGAATCATGACTGATAGAAGATGCATCCAAATAACAGTTCATACCTAAAGTTTTAACTCTGTCTGATGGATCAGTAAGACCATTATTATCCTTTAAAATCTTTTTGTTTAATTTCTCATCATTTGAAATCCACGCACTAAGTTCAAAGTTACCTTGTTGCATAATGTTTTGAGAGTGTTCATAGACCTCAGATAATTCAGATTTTGTTGTTGTTGAGCCTATTAGATTGTCTACGTAAAAATGTTCCTTGAGGAATATTAGGGCTCGCTTACGCCATTGCAGAATCGAATATCGCGTGATGATACAACTTTCAGTTTTACGTTTTTAATACAAGTGAAAAGCGTATGGTGCGTTCTATGAGTACATTATTATGATTGAAAGTATTTTTGTGGCCATTTGTACAGAAAATGATGTTTTTATACGAGATCTGATATCATAAAGCATTAATTATAAGATTTTAAACGTTGTGTAACGGTAGGCTTCAGTCTGTAAAGACATGATTGGTACAGCTAATGGCAAAAACAATAAGCATGAACATTCTGTGTGATTGATGTAAACAGTGGCCTGACTGGTGTGAAAACAAATACGTTTATTATGAGAATTATGAGGAATTGTGAACAGACGTTAAATTAGAGAAATGATAATTAAAGTAATGTGAATAGTCCTAACTATAACTACAAGTAGAAAGGTTCTTAATGAAAAATCTCTCAACTTTCAGTACCTATTTCCCGCTGCATCTATTTAAAAATGACAACCCACATAAATTCGACATCCCGTTTTCTTTAATTGCATCTAATAAGAAAATTTTTACCCGAACCTACTTATTTGGATGTTATATATATATATATATATATATATATATATATATATATATATATATATATATATATGATAATAATAATAATAATAATAAGATTAGTTGCAGCTAATAGTCGTTAAAAGAAAGTTAAACTTACCTACTCTCAAAACAATTACTGAGAGAAATATATAGCAAGATTGGGGGTATAGTTGCCAGATGCTTTTATTACGAAGGGAATTGAAATCAATATATTTAATTTAAATACTCTTAACACGTGTACATATATATATGTAATAATAACAATAAATCAATATTAGTAATAATATTTAAGTGGATGTTTAGAGGAGGATAACAGAATTGATGCTTCAGTTTCAAAGCTGTGTTACGCAGCTTGATGTTCTTTTTAACATATGCAATTTTATAACGAAATTTGATGAACGGTAAAATTATTAATTCATATACCAGAAGATTGCATGTGAAAGTGAATGTAATGGTATATATCGGTGTAAATAACAGAAAACTACATTCTTAAAAGTAAATAAACAAATATGCATGTACTATATGTATATATTGTATTTGAAGGTCATCTCGTTTGAAAATAAGCCAGTTTCCCTTAAAAAAGAGAGAAATTAATTTATTTAAATTATAATAATAAATATTCATTTTATTTTTCATAATACAGATATTAAACAAAGAACTTGTTTTTCGATTTAAAATATGATCACTCTGATTTTCATTTATGTATTGTTCGCAAATTGATAACAGACGAAAATTGGATGTGTTGATGCGCAATGTGGTTAAGCTTATTAAAACCTTTCAGATATTCGTTTTCATTTCTACTGTCTGGCGGAATTTGCCTGAACAGAAAGTACTCGAATGTATGTTTTTGCATGTTTGTTCTTGTTTGCCGCATGAAAGAACTTTTTTGAAGGGAGAAGGCGAGGCTCAATCCTTTCTTAATTTTTTTTCCCCTCTTTTTTCCCCTCTTTTTCCCCCCCTTTTTCCCCTTTTTTTTTTTTTTTTTTTGAAGGACCATGAAGGACGGTGGAGGACCGCCGTGAAGGACGGTGAGGGGGGTAATTTTCAAATTGATCCATTCTCTGTCTCCCTTCTTGCGGCTATACTACTTGCATTAACAAAATATTAAAATATTCACACTCCAAGACAAAATTTTGTAAGATAAATAAATATTTGGATACAAAATATAATATTACATAAATATTCTCAAGTGCGAGAAGTTGTATTGAGGGAATAAAACCGCAATTAGAAATGGATTTATTTGAAACACACATTTCCTGTTCTAAGGTCGTACCAAATGAGTTCTTTGGAATAGATGGTAAACTTTCGTCTATTAAATCCATTTTTTATTGTGGCTTTATTTCACTGAAAATATAATATAAGCATTTAGCACGTACCTTTTTTTCAGGTAAAAGACAGTGTTTAGGGGAACAGTTTGCTCGCATGACACTCTTCTTATTCGTTGGGGCACTTCTTCAGAACTTTACCTTTAATGCCCCAGAAGGCAGTGAAATAGACATCACTCCCAGGAAATTTCCATTGCTCATGCATAGAGCGGATGAGAACCAAAAAGTCTGCATTAAACTTAGGCGCTGAGTTGAAATGTATATGTATATATAATTTAGGCCGGGTCGTTTTTGCTTGAAAAAATTTTTTTGGGAAGTTTAATTTACCCTGTGTCACGAAAGTTTGTGTACCTACATATAAATATTTTGAGGTTCCACAAGTCACTTAAAGTTTTGGTGATTTTTTCCGATACTCCGTATAGTAAACTACGGCTCTTTGCTGACTTGCCATGATAGTTTACAAAGCAAATCACCCAGAATTCACCACGAGGAGGTGGCTGTAGGTCGAATTCCACACCATGCCCAGCCCAAACTCCCTTCCATTAGTTTTTACATGAAGTTTATTGACATTTGTATTCGCATTTTGACTCAAATGTAGGCATGTTTGATCTTGAAGCAATTCTTGCCTTTATAAAACCATCTCTATTTTCCTGATGCTTCTGTTACAAGTTTGATGTGTCTTTCCACAGCTTGTGAATGACATGGGTACTTTTTCAATAGAGGGTTAGTTTCATCACCCCTTACGATAAGCTCTAACTGGGTGTTTGTCAAGCTTTTTGTCAGAGGTGGTTCATGTCTTGGATAGTCTCCAAATCGAATTAAATCTGTGTAGTCTCTTGCCAAGAAATTAATTTTAGGCCGTCTAAATTCTCTAATGCCCGAGGACACACTTTCCCTGGCTAGGAGAATGCGCCGGAAAGCTAACTCTCTCATCACTTGCCTCTCATCAAATAACATCGAGACCAATAAAGATTCTGTGTGAGCAAAATATGCCCTTCTTTCAATAACAGGATCAATGACTGCCTTAAGCTCATCAGATAGGTATCTTGAATAGATATCATAAACCAGAGGTGCCTTGGTCCCTGGTAATAGTAAGGATTTCGCTTTATATTAAACCACGTTGGCGCATAAACGCGAACAATGAATTCGGTCAGAGTTTTCAAGTTTTCTGACGGCTTTTTGGTCGCAACATAAAGTCTAACTATCCTGTTGGCTGTCGTAAGCCATCTTGCATGGTTCAAAGAACCTGGGTTGCGGTTTTCAAGGTTTGGGAACATTGGCCTTCTATGACTGCATTACATATTTCCATGAGGTACTTTTGATCTTGGCTTAGATCGAGATCCCCCGGAATAGAAGGCATATTACTTGATTTGATTGCTTCAAACTTGACAACTGGCATCTTTTCGCACGCAGTAAGACTTTTGCCAACATTTCCAGCAAGGGCTTTTGGTCCTTTGGTTTTACCATCCAAATAATTAAACAAATGGCGGAGAAGTAGCTCATTGGTATGCAGCAAACACACGAACCAATGAAAAGGAGTATTGTAGTGTACCTCTAGTTGCCTGATAACTCCATTATGTATGCCAGGGTTTACATTGGTTCCATCACATCCAATGACCTTCAGATTGTCTACCTTAATATTGTTACTGTTAAGAAACTTTATCACTCCTTTAGAAATGTTAGTTGAATTTCCAGTCACAGGAGTGAAGTGCCCAAGATATTTTGATTCTGGTTCAGCTATAAGCGTGATGTGTTCCTCAGTAATTGTTGTACTGTAGTACCTCCCATCCTTACAGATATTTGCTTTAGTTAAGTCCTTTCTTCCATCAAAATACAATGTTTCTATACTTTCTTCACTTGATTTACTCAACTCCTCTCTGATCTTCTTTCTCTACCGTCTCACCTTATTCTTATCCACAACATTGTGATAATCTTCAGAGGTAATGAGACCAAAATCTTCCAGAACAGCAGAGGCAACGCTGCACCAGCTCTGTCTGATATTCCGAATCGGTCACAAGTTTTTGCTAATGAAGGCAATTTGCAAGTGAGCTTATGTGCTTCACCTGATTTCTTTATACCTTCCTCAATGTGATCATCATCATCACGCTCTCTATCTGTATCTGTTGATGTGTCAGAATCAGGAATTGTATGAAAGTTATCCCAGTCCATTGGCTCTTCCCTGGAAGTGGATGGGTTGTTGATATCTCCATCTTCAATGTTTTTAGAAAATCGTGCTCTTTCTTGTTCTTTACGCTCAGATCTTATTTGCAGTTTCTTCGTTGTCCGTAAATCAATACTGCCTATTGCAATTTTTCGTGCACCTCCGTGGTCAATTAGGAAAGAACGTTCCATGGCAGGAACTTTTAGCTCTTTTTCACAAGTGCAAGAAAGCAGATCATGGCATTTGCAGGCAGCAATATCAAAAAGCCTTTGACTTTTGGATTTGAACGCGGTCAGTTTAGATTCAAAATCTTTCCTTTTTCTACCAGTCTTCATCATATTTTTAGATTTTTCATGACAATCCTTTACTCTGGCTAATATTTGCCGTTCTGATATTGTTGGAATTGATACACTTTTCCAGATCTCTTTTACCTTTGATGCAACTATTCTTGCCACATCATTTGTATTTGGCTCTTTTTTCCCCTCACTAGCTATAAGTAAGAGATATCTTGTTTGTAAATATTCTTTTAAAACGTCTTCATACAGGGGAAGTTGATTTCCACTGAGCTCAGCTTTCCCCAAAAGGGAAACAGCTGGACTCATGATTTTTTCAAAAGTTGCTTCATCTTTTACGGCCTCAGCCATTTCGGATAATTTGGGAAAGTCACTCTGTTAGTGTAACAACGTGTTTTTAACTATTCAAATAATCAATTCTGAAAAGAAAAATTATATATATAAATTATATATATTCTGGACGAAACAGTCAAGAAAAAACTTAATAGCAACAAGAATACAAAAAATACAAGAAAATCTTAATAAAAAATCATAATTGCCAAATAATTAATAAAGTTCACGTATTTAAATAAAGTTTTAAAAGTTTTAAAGTTTTTTGTAATGTTTTACGTTTTATTTACAATCTTCAGAGGACTTGCGGAACATCTAAAACTTGATCAATTTAGTTTTTTTAATAATTTTTGAGCATTTATAGTGCATCTACAATTTTTTTGGACACAGGTATATTATAATTTAAATCGCATGTATTCGTGATACTTTCTTTATGAAATTTGTTTTTATGCTATACGTACAGTACTTTCAAATCTTTGTAGAAATAAAATTTAGCTCATTATTCATGAAGAGTATTACATTTGTATTTTATTTTAACCTCGCTTTTCCAAAGCTTATTTATATTATTATTATTATTATTATTATTATTATTATTATCATCACTTCAGTGCTTTTATTCTGTTTAAATATACACATTCATAGAAACATAATTTGCATTTTGATGTTATGCTTGCTTTCATTAACATATATTAGAATAGTGACAGAACTGAAATAAATTTCAGTTCGGTTGAGTTTGTTTTCATGAATATAATAAACATTCGTGTTCTATAGTATTAAATTTGTTGCAATATATTTTGAATTCCAGAAAGAGAAACGTTTTACTTTCAAAATTCAATATATTGTATATCTTAAATAAATTATTAAATAATGAAAAGAAAATTGAAATTGCAAATAAAACCTTTAATTGACAAAAATTTAATTTCTGTAGTACAGATGACAATAATAAAATCTAAATAAAAATGAAAAATAACAGTATCGAAATTAAGGGTAGCTACAGACAAACATTTTCAAACCTTTATATAAAGTTCAAAACTTAGAGGACACACTACGTAGCAGGAATGATAAATTACTTGACTAATTTGATTATTTGAGTCATGAATTCTTTGCATGATAATACCGAGTTCGTCTATTTATCTCATGGACGCTTGAGATTGTGATTAGCAAATATCAAGTATTTGCGAAGCTAAACATCTTGGAGGTAACCTACATAACATTCTAAATGATCTGTTTTAAAGTTTTAAAACAGATTTAGGATTCTGCCACATCACTTTTTATGAATTAGGAGTTATGGCAAACCTGCTCCCGATAAATATGTGTGTAAAAGGTACGAAAACGAATATCCTCAGTTTCACTTTACTTGTTTTTTATTGGTTCACTTTTCATTTCTGAAAAATATTAGCCGACTTGAACTTTTAGGATAGAAATGCGCATCTTCAATTTCAGTAACATTAAATCAATAGCATGATTCTGCGAATATATTGGACTAATTTTTATGAAATAATACGGACCTGTAACTGAAGGGTTAATTTATATCATACCATCGGCAGAAAGTAAGTTATTTATAGTTATATTTCGTATACTTATATTTCATAATCACATCAAGAACAGTTTACTTGTAGCTGCCTCTTTTAGATTATTAATAATGTTACTGAAAGTTTATGTTTCTGAGTGATTATTACCTACGGCAAATACTGAACTTCAATGTTTTAAACATCTAAAAACCTTTAAAATGTAATTGTATTTGTCAGGTAATATCTTTATATTACTTTAGCTACCACTAATTATTAAGAGTTGTTATTGAGTCATTTTCGGAATTTTTACGTCAACATCCACTCTGAACTAATTCACTTGAGATCTTAGGTGTCTAACGAAATAAAATCAGTTTTACAAGAATACGTTAAAATGTTATCAACGTATCGTAATGGGAAAGGCCGGTGTAATAAATCGAACGATTGTTGACACTTGTCGATGTAAATTCTTGCGAGAGAGAGGTGGAATGATAAATACGTTATACGATTGTCAAACAACAACAACATAAAGAGATCGCTGAGAAAGCGTCTTAAAACGATTATCAATACAACTTCACGATACGAATGTTCACGAGCATATGGAACCATAAATATGTTATACGATTGTCAAGATGACATAACAAAGGTTCAAACCTTACTCAGGTAATGGAAATTTATTTCTTATATATTTAATGTTAAAACTTACGTTGTTGTGTAATATTTTGTTCTGGATTGGCAAAATAATTAATTTGCATGTAATTACGCTCTGTTAACGGAAATGAACTAAAATGGATTGTAATTGAAATTTTCTTCAATATATGGCGCCATTTATTCAGTAACATAAAATGTATTTTTAACAAGCTTCGTTTTGTTAACAGGTAAACTTTAAATTTTAACAAAGCAGATATTGTAAACTTTGCTCGTAGGAAATATTAGTCTGCAGAACCTTGAGTCTTCAATGAACAGAGGAACATTTGTTAAAGAATTGACAAAAATTATTTTGTCAGTTGATATTTAACCATTCCACTGGCCCTGGGTTCTTCACATTGAAATTAGTTGTTGGATGATGCAAATCTTTTAGCCAAAGCTGTATGTGCCGTAATTATTTTTTCTTATAGATATAAATTTAATGTCATTTAAAAGTCTCTGACAGTAACATGAATCAAGGTACCAAAAAAAAAAAGAATAGGTAACTTTTAACGTGATGCAACTCGTTTGGTCAAAGTTGGCTTTAGCGAATAGAGTTGCATCATCCTAGAGCTTTTTTAAGTTTAGCTGATAAAATCAAATGAAACGTACATGCTACTTCTGGGTAATGATGTTCCATTGATGTACTGAATTTCGTACCACGTTGTGGTTTATATGTACAATTGTACATACCAAGAAACTGAAAAAATTGAAAAAGCATGACAGAGTAAAACTAATATAGTAAATAATAATTACACCAAATATTTCAAAGGAAGTTCACAAATCTTAACAAGTTTTACTAAATTCATTATCAGTACTCAAAATACATCAGTGATGTTATAGGCAATTTCTGTTAATACCCCTTTCATTCCCCCCAAAAACCTAAGATGTTTCATCTCTTTTGGCAAAAAAAACAAAAAAAAAAACTGCACAATCACAGCAAAAAATCAGATTTCAACAACTGTAATTTTAAGCATAACAAATCTACAACTAATAACAGCAGCAACCACAATCACACTAGTCAGGTATGAAACAGTAAAGACCCGTCTCTTCATTGGTTTAAAGATCTTTGAAAAAAAACCACTCAACTGCTCGTCAGGATGAAAATAAATATAATTTAAAAGGAAAGGGTACAACTGACCAACACAACACACGCACACACACACACACACACACACATATATATATATATATATATACTGTATATATATTGACTTCTGTGGAATAACAGGTCAATTAGAACATTGTTTAGTATTATCTGGAGGCAGGTTTTTCTTGGTTTTGAAAAATAACGAATGTAATGATGGAATTGTTTAACTTCCTTAGCAACAGCTAAGGTCATATGACGGATGAGGCCTACAGCTTTACGTAGGATCTGAACCACTGGTCGCTCCGTAGTCTGGATGCAGAGGACGGTCCCCTATCCAACTACTGCCCAGACCTAACGTCGCTTAACTTCACTGATCGACGGAAAGCGGTGTTACGGCACTGGCTATAAGGTAGGCCTGAAAAATAACGAGCAAGACGTCCACTATCATTTTCAGTCTTGTTTGCTTTAAAAAAGTTTAGGTTACTGAGTCTGTAAAGTTGTATAAAATATTTAGTATACACACGTATACACCCTGTAAAATTACATATGTACAGGGTGTTCGAAAAGTCCCGTCACCCCCTACAAAATGTACATATTGTAATACCAATTTTATTTTTGTGTGATTAATTGTATTTATATGTGGTAGGTGTAATTTAAGAAACAAGTCACTAGCAACAATTAATTTAATTACAGTAAATACAATTACTAATTACAGTTACTCATCAAGAATATATGTGTGTGCCCCATCATTTTCGTAACAAAGGATTATGCGCCTCCATGTGCAGTGTGAGAATCGACGCAGCATTGCTGGAGTGATTGCACTAAATGCATCTCGAACAGTGTGTTTCAGTTCCTCTGTTGTGCGGTAACGCACCCGGGATACGTTCGGCTTCATATCGTTTTTGCATGTCTGTATCGCTGAAATAATGAACAAATGACGGGCGGTATGGGTTCATGTCGAGATCTTTTGTCATGTGATCTCTCATTGTGGACATGGGGACTGCAAGTTCTTGTGAACGTTTCCGAAGTGATATTTTCGGTGAACGAGCCACCGATGCAATCACACCTTCACATTGTTCTGCTCGCGTTGTTGGTCTTCCTGACCGTGGTCTGTCCTTGATAGAGCCAATTTCAAACAGCTTTTTCTCCTAGCGTAATACCGTGTTGTTTGGTGGTGCAGCCTTATTGAATCTTGTGTTGAAATCATTCTGGATATCATGCATCGTTTTGCCAGTATGTGACCTTCCATGAGACCATGTGCTCATCACTATCCTTTCCTCCAGAGTGTAGTAAATGGACTGGTCTGCCATTGTTCAAACAACTCTAATACCTGGAAAAGAAAAAATGTCAATTAATCACATATAAATTCAATTAATCAACAAAAACAAAATTGGTATGACAATATGTACATTTTGTAGGGGTGTGACGGGACTTTTCGAGCACCCTATAGATAAACAGATGATGGTAAAATAATATAGAGACATAGTTACACAGATAAGGATATAAGTAACATTAATTCATTTCATAATTAAAAAAGAATAATTCTGTTCGGGAGAACGTCTGTTTCAATGGTACGAGTAAATGAAAGTCTGTTTCAATGGCAAATGAAAGTCTGTTTCGATGGTATGAGTAAATGAAAGTCTGTTTCAATGATAAATGTAAATTAGTCCCTATTTTAGGTTTTACATCTGAGATAACCATCTGTTGGGCCGAAACTGGCATATGGGAAGGGATATACAGTAATTGGGATTAGGGTCAAGGGATAGAAATAATTCGTTATCCATAAGTGACTAGGGTTGCCATACGTTCGTATTTTCCCGGACATGTCCTCCATTTAGGTCTCGAAATCTTCATCCGGAAGTAATTTTTAAAATTCTTCAAAAGTCCGGAATTTCAGCTTCCATCATTTTCTCCACGGAAAAAAACATGAAACTGTCCTGCATTTAAGGCATTTTAGCAATTTTCAACCATAATCTAGCCACTTTCGCTATATTATTTACGTGTGTTGACAACTATGACGGTGACCGGTGGTTGGCCAGTCTTTAACCTGCAGTGACAGTGTTTGATCTTAGTCTTTGTTGTGGGTTTGTCGCTTGTTGCCACAGCTAGTGCTTACGAATGCAAAAAACTTCACTTTTTTTTTCTACGTGAAGGTCAAAATATGAAAATAAAAACCCACTCTAATAGACAGAGTTTATTTCCACGACAGTTTCGACGCCCACTACCCCCCCCCCCCCAGCGGGGGGGGGGGGGGGGGGCAGGATGTCTTCGGGAACGTCCTCTTTTTTGAATGTTCAGATATGGCAACCCTACATAAGTCTATTGCTTGTAATTTACAACGCTGGTTTGAGGTCCATGATTTTAGACAAATCATTTTACAAAAAATCTTTAAAGACACGTGAATGGTGCAGATTATATTTGCGATAACATCTAAGTTTCTATTTATCTGATGAAGACTCTCACGATAACATAAGATTAAACAATTATGGTAGCTGAGATAAGAGAACCTTTTTCGATGTTCGTAAACAAAAAATATTATGATGATTTTTAACTTTATTTTATAAAGTTTAATATACGAAGGAAGAAATATATTGGGCATATTGTAAGAACCACTACTTTGATTGTAAGAACCAATACTTTGATTGTAAGAACCACTACTTTGATTGTAATAACTAATACTTTGATTTTCCGTGTCTATATGAAGATCTTTAACAATTTATTTTTAATATTTTTTGTCTACCTCTTTCATTTCATTTAAATTTTCACTATTTAAATACCGAGCATGATTCATCAGGAGAAAGATGTACCTGCAAGTCTTTTCTTGAAATATATGTTTTTTAAAAATTTATTTACAAACTGATGATAATAATTTATTCAAGTATGTTATCAGCAACGTAAGTAAAATACTTTATGTACAGGGTGGCCCATTGGTCTCAATCCGTAATAATTGAAGCGAAAAAAAAAATCAAACAAATTAAAAAGTTTATAATAAGCTTAGAAATACTTGTTGATAATTATTAATATATATATATATATATATATATATATATATAATATATATATACTAAAATGAATATATCACGAAAGCGCTCAGACTTTGTGTTTCCTTTTCCTTTTCCCTGTGGTTGTTTGCTTATATAATATATATAATATTATATATATATATATATATATATATATATATATATATATTAATCCGCTAGATGGATTTTCGCTTTAATTATAATGGATTGGGACTTATGGGCCACCCTGTAGATGCTGATATATATCTTATTGTGAAGGACCAAGGCAGATTTTATATTTATATATATATATATATATAAAGATAAGTTCATATAGCTACATCGTGTAAGTCTGATTTGAGCTTAAGTTTGTCAGTCAGTTTCAATCTGTTCTTTTGGACACTTCTCAACTCCGCAGTACACCTTGAAATGGGAGACCCAAAATGGGTGCACACACATTTCTACATTACTGTACAGTCTTTACAGCCACACCTACACTTTTCCTCCTAAGTATATAATTATATTGTAATGTATATGGTTGTAAATTTTTACTTGGTCCGCAATCGATATGGACCGTGACTTATTTTTCGTTGGCAAGGTACTAGTATTGATGGATACCGTAATGAAATTGACTGGATTCTTTGGATCTGATATATTTGCATGTCGGTTATAAATAGATATAAAGTGTAACATATTTGTGGATAGTAGTCTATTATGACTTGATCCTCTGGATCCAGAGATTCTATCTTTAGTTTTAAATCGATAATTAATTAGTTTTAAATCGATAATTAATTAGTTTTAAATTGATAATTATTTAGTTTTGTAAAAATTGGTCGTTGCCAATGTACAGGCAGTTGTTACATAAATTTCTTATGTTCTTGTGGTTCGGAACCCACGTAAAATTGTAGGTCCCCTCCGCCACCACGGAGGACATACACAATACACAATTACGAACACAGTTAGGTAGACCAGCCATGAGTGGATCCTAGGGTCTTTGTTGGTCTGAAACATTATAACATCATTTTTCCTGAGAGGAAGATACGTACGCGTAAATCACTTCATTAGAAAGAAACTAAGACAAACAAAAGTGTATGAATAAGTAAATAAATAGAGAGGTAATACCGAGTAAGTTTAAAGTTACGTCAGCAACATCAAGAAGTTCTCGTTTTCACTGCATCGACTTCCACTGCATAATGGTGACTGTCGATTTCTGTCTATAAAAAGAAAGTAGCGACCATTAATGAAGTTAGTTGCGCTTCAGGAAAATAAACACGTCACAGTTGAAGGTAGGTAAGGTCTATGTTTTTATTTAACCCTTTAAGACCATGTACGAGATAGAAAATGGAAATTAATTTTAATTTGCCAAAAAAAACAGACTTCCTCCTAACCAGAAGTTTTCCTTTCTGATTCACACAAAGAAGCAATGGTTTGTATAGATATTGTGTATATATATATATATATATATATATATAATATATATATATATATATATATATACACACACACACCAATAAACATAGAACTATATACATGCATCTCTATTACTTTATCCTCATCTCTTTTTCTACATATTTAGTTTTACATGTGTATAAACATATGTATCTATTCTTTTTTTTTTACAGTTTTACAGACTCAATTAATTTTAGAATTCTGAAGTAAAGAAGACTGACAATGATCGCAGAAGTCCTGCTCTTCGCACTAACTTTGCTCATTTGTTCTTTCTTTTTCAAAACCAAGAATAATCTGCCTCCAGGTAATACTATACAATGTTCAAATCAATCTGTTGTCCTAAGATATAGATAGCGAACTGGTGGCCCGCGGGCCAGCGTTATTTAGTATTTCTGACTTTTAAAATTTTTATGTTTGTTTTAATATTTCGTGTTACAATTTCTGAGTGTACTTACTCGATCATATACGAGTAGTTTCGGGGTAAAAGTTAATAATAGTAAACAATTTTTTATTTATTTAAAATAAAAATAAAATGATCAATAAATTCCAAATAGCCTTTTATGTCTTGAATAAATGATTTTGGTAAGTAGAAATTATAAATAAATCTATATATAACAGTTAAATATGGAACTAGTTCGTGATATATATAGGGTGAACCAAATGTAGGTGGACAGTAAATGATAACGTTTATTTTGAGAATACATATTTAATTTTTTTGTATACTATAATACAAAATAAAATTTAAATAAATTTAGTTATATATATTTATATATAATAAAACAAAACACCATAGTTATAATGAACACCATAGTTATAATATAATATAACACAAACCGTATTCAACCTACTGTCCACCTACTTTTGGTTCACCGTGTATGTATGTATATATATATATATATATATATGTATATTTTTTTTTTTTAGGGGGGAGAGGGGGCGATTAATTATATTAGGTGAAATCCGTATTGGGCTCCATATAAACCTAGTCTAACCTAACCTACTTAACCTAACCTAACCTACTTTCCCACCTTACCTAACCTATAATAAACGCTTACATGTGGTTGTATACTCGATTTGAGCGATTGGGCCATTTATTTGGAGCCCAATATGGATTTCGGCTACTATAATTAATCGCCCAAATATCTAACTGCCTAATAACTACTTTATATCCTACACGTATTAGTCTCATTTTTAGCATGGGAAAGCAAAAATTTAAGGTAATTACTCGAACCCAACATACAGAAAAACACTTAGGCCCTACATGTTGTTGTATGCTCTATTAAAAGTTTAATAAAAACTTCATTTTTTTTAAATGAAACAAAAAATTGTCCACTGTTTTTAACCTTAGCCTAGTTTCGGTCCCCGGACTACAGTCTGGGTAAGAAACTGGCCCACGAGCATAGAGAAGTTGGTCATCTCTGTTCTAAGATGTCGGTATTTTTGTCCTTTTAACGATTTTTCTTTAATTTTGGATGGAGGAATCCATTTTTTCCAAAGCGTCTTTATTTTCATTCTGACGAAAAGAGGATGACTTTTAAAACGATCTTGAGCCACAGTTGTAAATTATCTAATTTCAAGAAATTGGATTACCGATAATTAATTATTTTTTGAGTAATTCATTATTAATTTCAATTACTTCGAAAATGTAGTAATTTTCTTAGTAATTTAATTACAATTTTAAGGTAATTGCAATTAAAAATTAAATTACTTTTTTAATTACTTTTTGTATTCCGTTATTATATTTGTGTACAGTACTTAATCCTAACTTCGTACCGAAAAGTAGAAACGCCTTTTCAGTTACAGCGTGATCATAATTATGAGGTAAAACTGCATATTTCAATTTATTCACTGGAATCTTATTAGTAACAGTAAATAGATAATTTTTACTCATTGGATATACTCTAAGTCCGTGGTCAAGTGTTTACAATCAAACAGAGTTTTAGGAAATTACATTTTTATTGCATTTTTATTACATTTTTATTTACATTTTATTACATTTTATTGCTTTCATCCAGTTGGGCATGGACATAACGGGTTTGGCTGAATCTCAGGGCCATATTTGACGACCAATCTGTTTTTTAGCAAAACAAGATTTTCGTGTGAATACTAGAATTTCAATGGTATAATTTCACTTTTCAGGACCATGGCAGATTCCTTTGATTGGAAATTTACCAGCGTTTAACATCGATCGGTGTCAAGAAATGCGTAAAAAATATGGAGGCATTTTCATGTAAGGTGCAATATCTCTTTTTCTTCATATACTTTAGGGTATACTTTAGGGGAGTTTGAACTACGGTTCAGGATCGACCTGCGGGTCATATATATATATATGGGATGAATTTCACAATTAAACACGTGAAATGAATGAATGATGCAGACCCACAAGGAAAATGAAAAATGATTCCAAGGTCTTTCGTGTACTCAGAAGTACACCTCGTCAGGGATTCCCTGACGAGATGTATTTTTGAATACACGAAAGGCCTTGGAATCATTCTTCCTTTTCCTTGTGGGTTTGCATCATATATATATCTGTATATATATATATTATAAATATAGGTTATTGCGAAACAGTTCATGTCATACGAAAGAGAGAGAGAGAGAGAGAGAGAGAGAGAGAGAGAGAGAGAGAGAGAGAGAGAGAGAGAGAATATATTTTTTCTTACTGTACAACTGCGTCGTCCGTCAACAAATCACCGACAACTTACAGAATGCATCCAGAACAATAGAAACTGTAATCTTCTATGGGAAAGGGGAACTGCATTATACTGCATAAACACAGTTATGAACATGATGACGAAATAACGAAATAAATTCCTAAATACAACAGATTAAAAAACAATAATTTGATATTTGAACAAAGAGGATGAATTTATTCTTGAATTCTTTGCCCATCTTTTGTATTTGTTTCTATATTTTAATATTTTATTCAGTTTTAGTAGAGACTAAAGGAAAATGGTTAATAAATATGCTTTATTTTATGAACACACACATATATGCGAGGGGCAGTACAAAAGTAATGCCTCGTATTGTATTTACGAACTGAAAAATAAGAGGCATGACTTTCGTATCGACTCGTTTAAATATATATATATATATATATATATATATAATTTGTTTAGGTGTGTGTTACAAAAATAACCCCTGTCATGCTCCAAAATGTGTTCCGCAATGCTGCTGACAGATTCGAGCTCAGTAGAGATACTGATGTGCTCATGTAGCATCATATGCTTAAGTATTCATTAAATGTATGCCTTCTATTATATTGTTATTGAATTTTACCCTGTTTGCTACGTTTTCACTGAAATAGCTAGGGACTTTATAAACACCCTGTATACTGTCATAAAAAAATTAGTAAAATTTACGGAGAATATTATTTTGGATTTGTATAAAAGTGCACAACAGTTGCAAAAGACAGTTTTAGTGTTTAAATTTCAGTTATTATTGAAATTAATTCTGCTCATTTACTTCCATAAGTAATTTAGTAACTTCTTAGTAACTTGAAAAACCCTAAAGTTTTTTTGAAATTAGTAAAAGGGACAAGACTTTTTTATCCCTTAAAATGTAAATTAGAACATATTCTTTTAATTCGATTCATTTTCCCAAACAGGATCAAAGTTGGAGCTGTCAATTTTCTGTACATCGCAGAGTTCAAGTTATCGAAAGAAGCTTACGCTAAATTGGAATTTGCGAACAGACCTAACTGGCAAGGGTTTCGTCTTTTCGAAGAAGAAAAGCGAAAAGGAGAACCTGGTGGTAATACAAACATGTTAAAACTCTAGATTTATTTATCAGTGGTCAGTGGCGTAGCTCAGGAAAGTGCCGCACTCATACCGTCTAAGCTACGGCAAAATTAACTGTCACTGCTCCTAGATGTATCGATTTCCTGAAAATATTCCTTAAAATTTAAAGTTTTTTCTGAGGATTAAAACGACTAAAAACAGGTCAATTAGTTTATTTATCGGTGCCAATTCCACCACTGTTAAATTCAATCACTTTGCCCAGTGCCCCACGTGTCAATTACACACTGATCGTGCGAGCTTTGAGGGAGGCGAATTCGTCAATAACTGCGTCAACGTTGATTGCATTGGCGAATTCTCGTGCTATCGAAAGAATTGAGAGGTTGACTAGCCGTTCTTGGGCCATCGTCGAGCGGAGGTAAACTTGATCACTCAGGAGCAGCTTCATTTTCGAAAAGTTCCGCTCGCAGATGACGACGCTGACCGTCATGGTGAGGAAGGTCCTCAAAGTAATCATGAGATAGGGGAATAAGTCTTCAAACTCCCACTTGACAATCCACTTGATGAGGTCATGGTCGTCCAGGAGCAGGCGTCTAACTGAGATCGAATCTCGATCTTGCAAGCTGTAATGTGTCGCAGAAGACGCTTGATCTCTTCCTTCAAAGAAGTGGCGGCGATTTCATCGTAGGTACTAGCAAGCTTTTGAACGGCGGTGTCATCCTGACCGGCGACGAGCTCCATATTGGTGAATGGGCCAAATATCTCATGGGGTGTCTTGAAGGGTGCTGACCGCCTCTCCACTTCTTCGCGGAAGCGGTCAAGGATCTCCAATTGCTCGCGTCGAACCTCTTCTTGCAAGGTGAGACCTGCATCCGCGGCTTCCTCGCCAGCCATTCTCCGCCTTCGTCTCACCCTTCGCTTAATCGAGATGTTCAGGGAGTTGCAGAATGCCGTCGTCTTCACCAATGCTCGCTGGACAAGCCCCTCGCTCTTCTGATGGAAGGAGAGTGCCCAGGCGATGAGGTTGGTCGAGCACACGTCGAGACCGAGGCCGGGATTCTGAAGGAACCTCTGGACGTCATTTATCTCTTTCAGAATCGGGTGCCAGAAGCAGAGGTAAGCGACGAAGGTGTACTGCAGTGTGCACGACAGGAGGTTGAAGGCCAGATCTGGTGTCAGCTGACTCGGTACGCCTGTCGCGAAAGTCCTCTAGGGCTGCATAATGCCCTCGAAACCGTCAAGCTCCTCGGTCACCACATCGAAGCGGGAACTCTATCGTGTTTCGCATGTACGCTTGTGGGTTTTGTTTTGCCGGGGAGGCGATCTTTGAAGACGTCCCACCGGTGAGTGGAGGAGGAAAAGAAGATGCTTAGATGCGGTCCAGAGTTCCAAAGAGAGTGATGGCAGTGACAGAAATTTGAACAGCATGCACTCCGGTCAGATTCAGTGAGTGGTTGTTGCAGGGTAAGAAGACAGCCTTGGGATTCCGATCTAAAATACTCCTTTGTACGCCCGTGTTAACACCAGCCATGGTGGGCGCATTATCGTAGCCTTGCCTCCTCATGTCTGCGATCTCTAGCCCGACCTCCTCCAACTTTGAAATGATCTTGTCGGCCAGGGATTGGGCGTTCTTTTCCTCGAGAACGATGAAATCAAGGAAAGATTCTATCACTTTAACAGTTCCGTTGCTGATCTTTACGTATTGGATCACATGTGACAGCTGGTCAAGATGGGAAATGTGAGGGGTGTTGTCAAAAATCAAAAATTTCGCTTTGCGGATCTCATTCAGGATGGCGAGTCGAACACGCCTTCCAAGGAGAAGAATGAACTCGTTTTGGAACATGGGTTAGAGGGTTTTAGGCGAATTTGTCTACAACAATTTGTCTAAAGATACAATTCATTTACAACAATTTGTCTACAGCAATTTATCTACAACAATTAGTCTACAGATACAATTTATCTACAATAATTTGTCTACAGATACAATTTGTCTAGAGAAACTATTACTAATATTGGACCTAGTATGTTTCATGGACTGCTCTCGATTTTCCTACGAAATTGAAAACAAGGGCAGTCGATGACCCTGATTTTGTTTCTGCAATCGGTTTTCTTGAGAAACGTAACCTAACCTAACCTGACCTAACCTAACCTAACCTGACCTAACCTAACCTGACCTGACCTAACCTAACCTAACCTGACCTAACCTAACCTGACCTGACCTAACCTAACCTGACCTAATCGAGTTTCTTATACTATTGTTTTTTGCAAGATATCGCTCTAATTCTTGTCATTTTTTGTGAATTTGTATGGCGTAAGCGCCACACCAGCTCGGACTTATTCAAAAAGATGTTGGAGTGTATTGCGTCGTTTTAGTAAATAAATTTATTCAATATCCAATAACATTTTTCTTTATCATTTCTTAAGAAAACCGATTGCAGAAACAAATTTTTCATTTTTTTGAAAAAATTAATAATAATTAACATCAAATAGCTTTCATTTTTCCTCTCCAGACAAATTGTATCTAGACAAATTATTGTAGATAAATTATATCTGTAGACTAATTGCTGTAGATAAATTGTTGTAGACAAATTCACCGGACACCGGGTTAGAGGTATGATGGCGTAGAGACTGATTGTTCATCGACCCAAACGAGAAGTTCACGAATAACGGATCGTACTTGCCGAGGAGTTTAATCATCTCCAGGAAGTTGCCGGCATTGGTGGATGAATGGTGTTCCCGGTGTCCTCAGAATGGCAGGTTCTGTTTTGCCAGATAGTGGATGCACTCCAATTCTCTCAAGATCAAGCAAAGCTTAGGATTTTTAAAATCGATTTAGGACTTTTATAACTTTGAAGGTTATTTGTTATCCATTAACTCATGTTATATTAAAACGAATTAATATGCACAAAGAACAACACCCTCTTTTCAATATTATCAAAATATATTTTCCTAAAACAATTATTCTTCCTATTTCTCCTGTTTTCAAGCGCCCCAATCAGTTTCGGTTTTGGTCATGCGTACGAGATGGTTTTTAGGTTTTATTAAAACAGTCCTTATAAAATTTCTTATACCCTGTAATTCCTTATAGGTGTGATCCAGAGCAACGGGCATCGCTGGCACCATACTCGTCGTTTCCTGCTGCGCAACCTTCGCGATCTGGGAATGGGAAAATCGAAACTCGAAGACATCATTATGAGGGAGGTGGAAAACCTTGTCGAAGACTTCAAATCGCTAACGAAAGAGCCATCCAAATTTCCCTTCTCTATTAATGTGTCAGTTGTGAATATCATATATCAGTTAATTGCGAGTAAGTGCTCGTATTTTAGCTAAAATAAACTCAGACAAAGATATATTTAACTTCCAAAACGGACAAAAGAGTTCATGAAAGCAAATGACATTCATTTTCTTTTGTGTAATTACTATTTACTCTTGCACTACAGATTTGTATATGCTTTCAATCCACAAAGCAATAAATACTTATCACGTATCATTTGAAAGTGAGTTTGATGCTGTCAGGACTTCTAAAAAGAAAAAACAATTTTAATTACAACTAACCTTAGCGCAGACATCGGCGTTCTGTATAAATTTCACTTGAAGAATTAAACAATTTATGTGCCATCTTAGGTCATAGGTATGAATTCTCTGATGGAGAAGTTGAAGAAGTCATGAGTAATGTACGTATAGTTCAAGAAAGCTTCGTGTTCCTGGGAGTAAAAGATTTTTTCCCCTTTTTAACGTACATTCTTCCAAAACGTGTACTGGATTATATAATGTGCCACGACGTCTTCTCCAGGGCTGCACAAGATTACAAAAATATCATCCAAGTGAGTTTTCCTCAGTTCAGATTATTGCAATAAAGGCGAGGTAAATAAATATAAGAATAATATCACATTGCTATCATGTGTAACGTTTAATTTTTGTTGTTTGAATTGCGTGTTGTGTATTAAAAATTCATATTTTACATATTCATGAAGTGACATTTTTCAGCAGCGCTGAACTATTCATTGAGGTTACAAGTGCATGAAATTAACTGAAATGTATAAATGAAATTATATGGTTATAATTTGCAATAATTCTTCTCTTCCCATCTTTCAGCCTTCAATAGATGACCATTTGGCCAAATTAGATCCGAACAACCCTGTTGACCTTATTGATGAATATCTTATTGAAATGAAAGAAAAGAAATCTGAAGAGTTTTCTCATTTCAGTAATGATGGTAATAATTTTTTGGTGATTTCCATTGAGGTGAATACTTCACATAGTTATTTTGATTTCTATTCTGTAATTAATCTTTTATATATTTCTTCAGATTTGATCAGAACCACTTTTGATTTGTTTGTTGCTGGCAATGAAACTACCTCAACCATGATTCGTTGGATACTGTCTTACATGGCCAAGTTCCCAAACATTCAAAAGAAAATACAAGACGAAATAGATAAAATCGTTCCAGCTGATAGACTTCCAGGTCTTGAACACAGAGAAAAGTACGTTCAGTTTACTATATATATATATATATATATATATATATATATATATATATATATATAGACTAGGGGCACTCAATATATTTTGCCCCACCATTTTTCTTAGCTAAATAATAGGCCTTGGGGCTGAAATGTCTTTTGGGCCGTAAGTTTGAACTTTCTGCGCTTCGCATAACCGGAATTTTCCAGTTTGAATCTCCCCTCCTTGTATAAAACAGCTTTTAAACGCCCTTGTATAAAACCGATGGTTAACGCAGTTTCGAAAATGGCGTCTGACAGTGATGTGCGTCGTAAACAGAGAGCTGTTATCGAGTTCTTAACCGCAGAGAAGGAAACAGTTGGAAATATTCACAAACGTCTACAAAACGTTTACGGAGGTGCTGTTGTTGATCGAAGCAAAGTTGGACGCTGGTCTAAACGTGTGAGATCATCGGAGGGAGGGAGAGCTAGCCTCGATGGTGAACCACGCAGCGGTCGGTCGCCCGGCATCGGCTGTGACATCTCATACTGTGCAACGTGCTAACAGCATCATTCGATCAAATCTGCGCGTCACATACAAGGAGCTATCACTGGAGCTAGGAATTGGTAAAGGAAGTGTGAATACGATAAAATAATTGAGCAACTGGGATACTCAAAAGTGTGTTTACGGTTTGTTCCTCGCCAACTGACTGAAGATCACAAAGTCCAAAGAAAAGAAATTGCTTCTGAGTCGTTGGTTCGATACGAGACAGAAGGGGATGACTTCCTTTCACGAATTGTGACTGGGGATGAGACTTGGGTACACCACTTTGAACCTGAAACAAAACGCCAATCCATGGAGTGGCATCACGCAGACTCCCAACGCAAGGAAATGTTAAAAATGGCTCCCTCTGCAGGAAAGGTTATGGCCACCATCTTGTAGGACATGAAAGGGGTGATTCTGGTGGACATTATGAAGAAAGGACAAACAATCAACTCAAAGGCATATATTGCTACCCTACAGAGACTCCAGAGAAGTATAAAACGAGTTCGACTGACCGGAGAGAAAACTGGAAGATGTCCTTCTTTTGCACGATAACGCAACACCACACAACAGTTTGCAAACAAGAGATGCCATCACAAAAATGCGCTTCATTATGTTACCCCATCCTCCATACAGCCCGGATGTGGCACCTTCAAACTTCCATTTGTTTGGGCCAATGAATGATGCTATTCGTGGAAGAAAGTTTCAGAGTGACGATGAGGTTGTTGAGGAGGATAAGAGGTGGCTCCAGCGGAATCCAGCGGACTTTTACCAGCAAGGAATAAAGACCCTTGTTTCGAGGTGGAGGAAAGCCGTAGAAAAGGATGGAGACTATGTGGAAAAATAAAAACTTGTAAAAAAAGGTATGTAACTACTTGTGTACAAAATTCCTGGAACTTACAAGGAAACGTAGAAAGAAAAGAAGAAAAAATAAAGGTGGGCCAAAATATATTGAGTGGCCCTCGTAATAGTAATAATAATAATAGTAATAATAATTGTTATTGTTGATTGTTATTATTATTATTATTATTATTATATTATTAGAAAAACCTAACATTACAGCCGCTGCAGTAATTTTTTTATTTTTGCATTTTTGCTCAATTATGTGATATACAGTAATCGTCGTATGAATTTTGATGTGTGGTAAATTTATGGTGTCAAGTTTTCCTTAAAATTTTTAATCTCTAAACTTTTTCCTTCAAAAAATCTAATTTCTTTTTTAAGACTTGCCTACCTGGATGCAACTATAAATGAAGTTCAAAGACACTGCTCTATGATACCCTTCGGTGTGATTAGAAAAACAAATGCAGACTCTACTTTAAGCGGATTTCATATTCCTAAAGTAAGGTTAAAATATATTGAAACCATTATACAGGGTGGCCATTAAGTCTGGAAAAATAGGCTATATTAAGATAATTTGTAGAATAATTTAATTTAAATTCTTGAAAACTACGTCTGTAAACACGTGAAACTTTCTACAGCATAACTAAAAAATAAGACTTTTGACTGACAGGGTTGTTCTTTTAAACTCACATTCTGATGGTTTGTTTGCAGAACACTGTAGTCCTCTCTCTGGCTGGAATTAGCCACAGAGATCCTATTTACTGGGACAATCCTGACGAATTCGATCCTCCTCGCTTTTTGGACTCGAATGGAAAATTTATCTCCAATCGTGAAGGTTTTCAACCTTTCGGATTAGGTATGAGCCTCGTGATACGTTTTATATTTACATCAATCATTTCAAGTGTAAAATAATGAATAAATAATTTAAGATTTTAGTTATATGTCACTGGTTCAGTTGGTGAACAAAAATTAATTAGTGTTCTTATATTTACTTACGAGTATATATTAGCATTAACGAAATTTAAGAATAAGCACCGATGTTCATATACTCAGCCAAAGACAAAATTTCGTTCAATAAATAAATATTTGAAAGCAGAATATAATATTATGTGAATATTCTAACGTACTCGAAGTTAAATTAAGAGAATAAAACCACAATACGATGGATTCTTTAGAAACATAAGCTTTCGTCCTATTCTATGGTTGTACTTGATGAAGACGTTAGAATAGATCAAAAGCTTTTTGCTTCTAATACAAAGCAAGTACTTTTTTTTAAGGTAAAAGACAGTGTTTAGGAGAACAGTTTGCTCGCATGGAACTCTTCTTATTCAGTGGAGCTCTTCTTCAGCAGTTTACTTTCAGTGCACCTGAAGGCAAGGAAATTGACCTCACACCGGAGAAATTGCCTAAGCTGATAAATAAACCGAATGAGAAACAAAAAATCTCTATTAAACTTAGGCATTGAATTAAAATATGAAAGGAAAAATTCAAGCAAAATACATATTGAATTATTATTACTCTTATCACTTTTTCTTTATGTGCTCTGCTTTATTAATGTAACAGACAACTGTACAAACTATATCTTTTTTATTCAGAATTACTTATTTTGGAAACTTATGATTCTGAGTTATACTTTCAAATGTTTGAAGAAATAAAAATGTGCTGAACATTCATGAATATTATTATATTTTTATTTCACCTTAAACCTAGGTTTTATAAAGATTCTTATTATTATCATCACTTCAATTCTTTCATTCTGCTTAAATGTACAAATTTATGGAAACACAATTTACATAATGGTCTTATACTTGTTTTCAGTCATATTGCTAGAATAGTGACAGAAGTGAAATAAATTTCAGTTCGGTTGAGTTTGTTTTCATGAATATACCGGGTGTCCGAGAATTATCTGTACAATTTTTGGCTGTTATTAAAAGTCAACCATGAAGTGTAGAAATTCCAGTGTTGTGCCATTTTACAGAGAAACTTATTAAGTTTTTGCTGATAACAAGTTTTGACAAGTGTTTTTCTTTTTTGTACGCGGGTGACAGACATTGATGATTTAAAAGCAAGAATCACAGCTGCTATTGAGCGAATTGATGTGGATATGCTGCAGCGTACATGGCAACATTTGGATTATCGATTGGATGTTTTGCGAATCACTGATGGTGCACATATCGAATGTTTGTAACAACGTTACTTTAATAAAAGAAACTTTTGAAAATACTGATTCTAAATAATCTTGTTTAAGAATTTTACGTGTGTTTATCAAGAATTTTATTAAAAGATGAAATTGTACATATAATTTTCGGACACACTGGAATTTCTAAAAAACTTGTCAAAACTTGGTATCAGAAAAAACTTAATGAGATTCTCTGTAAAATGGGACAACACTGGAATTTCTACACTTCATGGTTGACTTTTAATAACAGCCAAAAATTGTACAGATAATTCTCGGACACCCTTACTAGTACTTTGAATTCCAGAAGGAGAAACGTTTTACATTAAAAATTGTAATATATATCTTAAATTATTAAATAATGAAAATGAAAATGAAATTGTAAATAAAAACTTTTATTGACAAAAGTTTAATTTCTGTACAGAGACATGTAAGAAGTAAATAGACAGCCCAGATTTTGCTGTAACAATTTTATTTGAAAATTAGAGTACCAATAAATTTTAATTTTTGGACAATTAAGGTTTAGCTATTAATACTTTGTTGACATTCCTTTAGCTGCTTTAAGAGCAGCAACTCGCCTAGGCATAGAATTAATGAGTTCTGAAATTGTAGCTTGAGGTATTTCTAACCATGTTTGGCGTAAAAGATTCAACAATTCTGATCGTGTTGCTGTTTTTGGGGCTTTTTACGTAAAGTCTTGTCTAGTATTGCCCACACAAAGCTACATAGTATTCTAAATAGTCTCTTATAAAACGTTTTGAACGTATGGTACTAGAAAATGCCAGTGAAATAAATCGAATGATTGTTGAGTGTTGACACAACTTGTCGATGTAAATTCTTACGGGAGAAAGATGGAATGATAATCACATTTTACGATTGTCAAATGAGATAACAAAAAAGGGCGCCAAGAAAACGTTTTGAATGATTATCAATGCAACTTCACGATATGAAAGCTCACAAGCAGATGAAACTATAAATATGTTGTACGGTTGTCAAGATGACATAACATAGGTTTGAACCCTACGCAGGTAAGTCAAGTTTATTTCTTGCATATTTAATGTTAAAGTTTTCGTTGTTTCGTAACATGCTTTTCTGGATTGATAAAATAATTCACTTGCATGCAATTACGCTTTGTTAATGAAAATGAACTGGAGTGGAATGCAATGAAATTTACTCTGAAAGATGGCGCCACTCACCCAATAAAATAAAATGTATTTTTAACAATCCTCGTTTTGTTAATCAGGCAAACTTTGCTCGTAGGAAATGTCCGTCTAACAAAACTTTGAGTTTTCTATTAACAGAGGAACATTTGTAAAAAAATTGACAAAAATGGCATTGTCAGTTGATAAATAACCATGCCACCCTTGTTAAAATACTAATTTCTTTGTCAAATTAACAATATTGTTTGGTGAGTGTAGCGTCGCTGGATACGAATCCACCGGCCCTGGGGTCGGATCTAGTGATGAAAGCCGGTATTGAAAAACCGGTATTTATACCGGTATTGGACAAGAGACACGATACCGATATCGTGATTATCGATACCGGGTTTTCGGTATTGAAGAACTGCCTATTGTCTTTATAATGGGGGCAATCAGCAAATGTCAAGTTAACAAAGATTTGTTTTTTGTAGGATTTTGTGGCCAATGTGAGTAGAAATAATGATTTATCTTCATACATAACTTACACACGCAGTATATCTTTGAGGGTTGTCATTAGTGTATGTCACAATTTATCATTTGTTATAATATTATGTTATTGACGTTATATGATGTGTCCGTTTTTCTGAAAAGGGAAACTATCATCCAGAACTCTCGCCTTAAACATTTGAAATCGTATAAATACGTATTGAAACGTTCAAAAACGTTTTTACACGATTCCAAAACCTTGCGTTGCTTTTTTAGATTCGTTATTGAGTTCATTCAGATTTTGAATTTCGTACTAGACGCTTGCAGTGGTTGATTGATGCGCACATTTCACAAGTTAAATTTTGTAATTTTGTTACGTGCGCATTGCAGTCTTGTGATATGGGAATAAGCTATTTCTTACTTTAAATAATCTACCCCAAAACCAAAATAAGAAATAAATATGCAAAATTATTAATAAGCTTTTTTTTTTTAAATTGTTTTCCCTTTTACCTTTGGTTATCTGATATACTTAATCATTATAAATAGTCCTTCCTTTTTCCTGCCTTTCCCTAGGAGCTGCTGTTCAAACTTTTTTCAATCAATGGTATTTTCCCTTCGGTGTCGGTGACAGAATTTAAAAAGTAACTTCAGTTTTTATTGTCGTTAATGTGGTGAGTACTACAGGTCCTGCAGGTTTGTGGGAGGGTTGGCACTTGGCAGGGTGACACCAAAAAAATCATTATAAATTATTCTCTGCATAAAACCGGTATCAACACCGGTATCAGTAAAATAATTGTTTAAATACCGGTATTAAAAATTTTCGGTATTATTTCATCCCTAGTCGGATCCCGATCCAGCCGGCGTACCAACTTCTGTTGCGCTAAACTTACTAAACAACTTACTTACTGAGGAAGGCATCGGGAAGCCACCCCAGTTATTTCTTCCAATATATTATAGGGATCTGTTGAAGAGTAGATTATTGTTTACATTTTACATATCATATGGCTCTAAATCTTTCACCAATCAGTGTTCGAAACGTTACCAATGCGCTTTTGATATGTACATACTGTACATATCATACATAGTTATATAAGGATGCCGACGAAGTTTCCAAGAGAGAGAAAGAGAGAGAGAGAGGGTTAACAAACAAATATCCTAATATACACTCTAGGCTAGCCCAGGAAAGAAGTAAAGGAAAAAATAGAAAACCAAAAACCAAATGAAAATAAAGAATACTGAAGACTAATACCATACGTACACTTATAGAAGTGTAAGGCGTTCACACCTGAATAGTGACAATAGTGAAGTATAGAACAGATATGTTTCTTCTCCTCTGCCAACCACTGCTAACAGAAAATTGTTGTGAAAGAAGAATTATAGGAAAGTAGGAAACAGTATAGTGAAAGGAATAGCTTCAGACTTCATTCACACCATGCGAACACTTATCTCACATATCCAGTTACGAATTAGAAGATAGTAGAAAATAAAGGATAGCATGAAACTCTATCCTACTTAATCTAATCTACATCATGCATTTTTTTAAAGGGTGTTTTTATCTATTTATTATACACAAGACATCATTTCACCGCTGCATCATTTCTTCGATGAATGTCAAGCCCATCGTGCTGAGAGACTTACTTTAAAAAATTAATCATTGCACTGCATCTTTTGCACTGGAATTACTTAGAGAAGGTAGCACTGATCCAGAGGCACCTGCAGCCATTCAGTACACTACAATTTAAGAATTCCCACGAAAGTGTACATCATGTATATGATTTCTTCCCTTTCCCTCAAAAAGAAAAATATCATAACATAATTTATATGCGTCCTCCGCATTGGAATTAGTTCTAGGGTGGTGCAGCTCTTTTCATTAAAGCTTTATATACCGTAACTAGCTTTTCCTGGTGCTTTCTTTTAAAGTCTGTGCGGGAAATAAAAGAAGAAGAAGAAGCTTTATAGATATAAATTTAATAATTAATAATGCAATTTAAAACTCTCTGTTAGTGGCGTGACTCATGGCACACACACACACACACACACACACACACACACACACACAGTAAATAAATAAATAAATAACTCTTAAGGTGATGCAACTCCTTTGACTAAGGCTGGCTAATGTCTTTGGCCAAAAGATGCCTTACATTTACACTTAACTTTACACTTAAATCTGGTTATTATCGAAAGAATCAAATTTATGACTGAAGTGGAAAAAGATATATGCTGATGGCTATCGCATGTTACGATGTTGCTAGGTAATCTAGTCTAGATCTAACCGACATGATAATCAGGAGGATCAGAAAATGGCACGGTGCTCAAGCCAGACTAACGTGGCCCATTGCGACAACTCATTGAATATTATTAACCAACACCAACGGGAGGCGAACTCTTCACTCCAATTTTTCACGTTGTTTATAGGGAAACGATGTTACCCATTGAGCTACGAGCGCTGGCGACATAACTGATATAACAAATTGATCCAAATGAGGTGGCTTCACTACCTTTGAACACGCAGTAAAAAGTTTTAAAGCAATTTTGGTGTCCTCCTTTTCACATATAACTTTGAAAAAGTGGCTCACGTTCATTTGGCAAACCACAATTTTACTTGTATTCTACACGGACAGAGAACTTTGTGTTTCTATAAACATTCGAGTCCACGACTTCCCTGTCCACAATTAAGGACTTTTACTTATTTGTGGATACACAAGATTAGAGACTCCCGTTGTTTGTTATGTTTGTGTCGTGTAATTAAATTATAAGTACAATTAAAACTTTCGAAGCAATTAAAATTCATTATTGGTAATTCTATTGTTTGAAATTACCTACAACGCTGGGTTTGAGGTCTATGATTTTACACAAATCATTTTACAAAGCTCTTTAAAAAAATATATATTTTTTTATTTATTTGTCACCCCATGTTAAGAGCACTGAGTTTGGAGTAATAAAAAATATAATTTATATTTGATATGGGAATGATGCAGATAATTTCTAACTTTCTGTTTATCTGATAAAGACTTGAAATTACATAAAAGAGAGAGAGAGAGAGAGAGAGAGAGAGAGAGAGAGAGAGAGAGAGAGAGAGAGAGAGAGAGAGAGAGACATTTTATATTTTAGGTATTATTGTTTATTATATATCTATAAAAATAGGTTCAGATAGTTAAAGAGTGCAAGTCTGATTTCAGCTTAAGTTTGTCAGTCAGTTTCAATCTGTTCTTCTGGACACTTCTCAGCTCCGCAGTACAAATTGTTTTTATGAAGTAAGCATACTTAACAGATGATATATTGGTACATCATTTTTCCTGAGAGGAAGATACGTACACGTAAATCATTTCATTAGAAAGAAACTAAGACAAGTAAAAGTGTATGAATAAGTAAATAAATAGAGAGGTAATACCGAGTAGGTTTAAAGTTACGTTAGCAACATCAACAAGTTCTCGTTTCCACTGCATAATGGTGACTGTCAATTTCTGTCTATAAAAAGAAAGTAGCGATCATTAATGAAGTTAGTTGCGCCTCAGGAAAATAAACACGTCACAGTTAAAGGTAGGTAAGGTCTATGTTTTATTTAATTCGGACTAAGTGCCATGTACGAGATAGAAAATGGGAATTAATTTTAATTTGCCAATAAAACAGACTTCTTCCTAACCAGAATTATTCCTTTCTAATTCACACAAAAAAGCAATGGTTTGTGTGTGTGTGTACAAATAAACATGCCAATAAACATAGAACTATATATATATAATATATATATATATATATATATATATGCATCTCTATTACTTTATCCTCATCTCTTTTTCTCATATTTAATTTTACATGTGTATAAACATATGTATTTATTCTATTTTTTTTTACGGTTTTACAGACTATCAATTAATTTTAGAATTCTGAAGTAAAGAAGACTGACAATGATCGCAGAAGTCCTGCTCTTCGCACTAACTTTGCTCATTTGTTCTTTCTTTTTCAAAACCAAGAATAATCTGCCTCCAGGTAATACTATACAATGTTCAAATCAATCTGTTGTCCTAAGATATAGATAGCGAACTGGTGGCCCGCGGGCCAGCGTTATTTAGTATTTCTGACTTTTAAAATTTTTATGTTTGTTTTAATATTTCGTGTTACAATTTCTGAGTGTACTTACTCGATCATATACGAGTAGTTTCGGGATAAAAGTTAATAATAGTAAACAATTTTTTTTTTATTTAAAAAAAGAAATAAAATGATTAATAAATTCCAAATAGCCTTTTATGTCTTGCATAAATGGTTACGGTAAATAGAAATTATAAATAAATATATGAATCTATATTTGGCGAAATCCGTATTGGGCTCCATATAAACCTAGCCTAACCTAACCTACTTAAACTAACCTAACTTAACCTACTTTACCACCTTACCTAACCTATAATAAACGCTTACATGTGGTTGTATACTCGATTTGGGCGATTGGGCCATTTATTTGGAGCCCAATATGGATTTCGGCTACTATAATTAATCGCCCAAGTATCTAAATACCTAATAACTACTTTACATCCTACACGTATTAGTCTCATTTTTAGCATGGGAAAGCAAAAATTCTAAGGTAATTACTCGAACCCAACATATAAAAAAACACTTAGTCCCTACATGTGGTTGTATGCTCTATTAAAAGTTTAATAAAAACTTCATTTTTTTTAAATGAAACAAAAAATTGTCCACTATTCTTAATCTTAGCCTAGTTTCGGTCCTCGGACTACAGTCTGGGTAAGAAACTGGCCTACGAGCATAGAGAAGTTGGTCATCTCTGTTCTAAGATGTTGGTATTTTTGTGTCCTTTTTACAATTTTTCTTTAATTTTGGTTGGCGGAATCCATTTTTTCAATAGCGTCTTTATTTTCATCCTGACGAAAAGAGGATGACTTTTAAAACGATCTTGAGCCACAGTTGTAAATTATCTAATTTGAAGAAATTGGATTACCGATAATTAATTATTTTTTGAGTAATTCATTATTAATTTCAATTACTTCGAAAATGTAGTAATTTTCTTAATAATTTAATTACAATTTTAAGGTAATTGCAATTAAAAATTAAATTACTTTTTTAATTACTTTTTGTATTCCGTTATTATATTTGTGTACACATGGGCGTCCGGAGGGGGGGGCAAGAGGGGGCAGTTGCCCTCCCTTGGAAATTTGTGTTTGCCCACGCAACGACTTCTATAATTCTACTGCAGCTCAGTCAGTGTTTCCACATTCAAGGAAATGTCGTTTACTTTACCTTTACTTTACCGAAGTGCCGTGTCGTTGAACTTAGAAGTGTTAAATAAACTATACTGAAAGATATAGTAATGGAATTATTTGCAAAGATCATTATATTGAGTGTTTTATTTATTTTTTTCTCTCGAAAACCTTTTGGTCAATTTCACTGAAACTTACACGATTATAGTTAATCATAGTATCATATAACATATAAAAAATGGACTTGACTGGTAGAAAAAAAAATGCACTGCGACCACTACGAGTAAAAACCCTCATCTCCCCTTATCATAGCCTGCTTTCGGTGCTAAATTTATATACTTAGTACTTAGCAGGCTATGATAAGGGGAGATGACGGTTTTTACTCGTAGTGGTCGCAGTGCATTTTTTTTCTACCTAATAAAGAACTAATAAGAACTAAGAACTAATAAGTTAGTTTTGCCCCCCGTTGCGAAAAATCCTGCGGACGCCCCGGTGTGTACAGTACTTAATCCTAACTTCGTACCGAAAAGTAGAAACGCCTTTTCAGTTACAGCGTGATCATAATTATGAGGTAAAAACTGCATATTTCAATTTATTCACTGGGATCTAATTAGTAACAGTAAATAGATAAGTTTACTCATTGGATATACTCTAAGTCCGTGATCAAGTGTTTACAATCAGAGTTTTAGGAAGTTACATTTTTATTGTAGGTTTAATGTTTCGTGGGTCTTCCGCAGCATCAATGATTGTTTTCATCTAGTTGGGCATGGACATAACGGGTTTGGATGAATCTCAGGGCCATTTTGACTACCAATCTGTTTTTATAGCAAAACAAGATCTTCGTTTGAATACTGGTATTTCAATGGTATAATTTCACTTTTCAGGACCATGGCAGATTCCTTTGATTGGAAATTTACCAGCGTTTAACATCGATCGGTGTCAAGAAATGCGTAAAAAATATGGAGACATTTTCATGTAAGGTGCAATATCTCTTTTTTTTTCATATACAGTAAACCCTCGTTCAACGCGTGTTTGTCCAGCGCGAATTTGCTTATGCACGGAAAAATAAATGCGAACAATTATTTGCCGAAAGCGGAAAATTTGATTATACACGGTCCGCCAAACACGCTCTAATACAGTAGTACTGTAGTACTGTATGCGTGCCAATGCGCCCCCTAGTGTTTTCTTCTACACTCTCCAACACTCCCGCATCTCCTTCCCTCTTGCGTCACCCCTCGCATCACCATTTGTCTCAGTCCCGCTACCGCGTTAAGTTCACTGAAGTTGTGTAGCAGTATGGCACCAAAACGTAAAGCATCTGCGAGTGATAGTGAAGAGGAGAAAAGTCGTAAGGTTATGACATTAGCCGAAAAAATAAAGAATCTAGATAAGTTGCGTGGTGGTATGAGCGTAACATCACTTGGCTGCGAGTATCACGTGAATGAGTCTACCATACGCACCATCCAAAAGAGTGAAGAAAAGATACGTGCTATTTCCATTTAATATATTTTTATTTATCATATGTAAATATCATTATGTTTATGATTTTATTATGTTCTTATTTCATATAGAATATAGGTAGGGAAATTCATTTATGTGTGAATAAAAAAATCTACGTATCTAAGTATTAATGGGAGACTTTACGCGGCCGCGTTCACGTATCCCCATTTATCCCCATTTATCCCATTTATCCCCATTTATCCCAGGATGCATCCAAAACACAAAACACTAGAAACTGTAATCTTCTGTGGGAAAGGGGAATTGCATTATATTGTACAAACACAGTTATGAACCTGGTGACGAAATATTGAAATAAATTCCTCAGTAAATACAACGGATTATAAAACAACAATTTGATATTTGGAACAGAACGAAGAGGATGAATTCATTCTTGAATTCATTGCCCATCTTTTGTATTTGTTTCCATATTTTAATATTTTAGTTGGGTGAAATTTATATTTAAATCTTCGTTTGGATTTTAATTTGCTAAACTAAATACAGTAGGTATCATGCAACCTTTGATGCATAGCGTTCATTTTAATGGTTATATTCCAGCTCACGCCAGACGATTTTATTCGGTCTTAGTACAGAGTAACTGGATATGATTAATGAATTTGCTTCATTTCATGCACTTATACATACATACATACATACATACATACAGTATATATATGATGAATAAAACACGAAGGAAAGGAAACACAAAATGGTGCTCAAGCGCTTTCGTCTAATGACATCCTCAGGATGTCATTAGACGAAAGCGCTTGAGCACCATTTTGTGTTTCCTTTCCTTCGTGGTTTTATTCATCATAAATATTTTTCACGTGTTACTTTCGTGAAATAATTTTCACACACATATATATATATATATATATATATATATATATATATATATATATATATGTGTGTGTGTGTGTGTGTGTGTGTGTGTGTGCGCGCGTGTATGTGTGTGTGCGCGTGTTTGCGCGCGCATGGTTTAAAGATATACTGTCATGAAAAAATTAGTATAAATTATTAGGATTTGTATAAAAGTGCACAAAGGTTGAAAAAGACAGTTTTAGAGTTTGAATTTCAGTTGTTATTGAAACTAATTCTGCTCATTTACTTCCAGAAGTAACTTGAGAACTTCTCATTAACTTCTCAGTAATTTGAAAAACCCTAAAGTTTTTTTGAAATTCGTAAAAGGGACAAGACTTTTTTATCCCTTAAAATGTAAATTAGAACATATTCTTTTAACTCTATTCATTTTCCCAAACAGGACCAGGGTTGGAGCTGTTAATTTTCTGTACATCGCAGATTTCAAGTTATCGAAAGAAGCTTACTCTAAACTGGAAGTTGCAAACAGACCTAACTGGCAAGGGTTTCAGCTTTGCGAAGAAGAAAAGCGAAAAGGAGAAATTGGGGGTAATACAAACATACTAAAACTCTAAATGTATTCATGAGTGGTCAAGGTTATCCTCTATTAATAATATATAAAGTCAAGCGAAAACTGTACCAAACATGCGAAAGAGGCCTTTATCTTAACTGACTTTTATGATAACAAAGAATTTTACCTTGAAGATAAAAATTAAGTAATTTACGGTAGAAATTAATAATAATTCTGGCATAGGGATAAGGCCAGACAAATCTGCCCCATTGTGCGGACTCATAGGCTATTATTAACTAATAGCTAGCACAATTAATGTCTTCACTACACTTACAGAGAAACGGTGTTACGCACTGAGCCACAGGCGCTGGCTGCAGTTCAAATTATTCCACCATTCTTGTCGTTTATGGTTGATATTTTTCTGTTGATATACGCTATGAGCACAGTGCCATACTTGTACGCTGTTTGTATGTGTATATACATATGTGGAGTCCTGTCACCTTTAGTTCAGTTGATCTTCAGTCACGTTAAGGATACGATATGATCCCATGGGACTGATAGAGATCAAGCAAAACTTAGGATTTTTAAAATCGGTTTTGGACTTTGATAACCTTGACGGTTCTTTTACATCTGTTATCCATTAACTCATGTTATAGTAAAACGAACTGGTATTCTATTCATACCACTAATGCAAGAAAACCTTGGTTTAACTACCGTCGCCATCCGTCTACTGCAGAGCTTTCCAAACTTTTCACGTTGGTGACACACTAATTAATTTTTGTTATCAAATATCAAATATCAGATAATTTTTCAGTAGGTGGTTTATCTTGTAGCCGATTTTGTTGATACAAAAATCCAAATTTTCAAAATACAAAAAAATTGAAAATAATTAACTAAATTTGGCGACACACCTGGGAGGTACTGGCGACACGCTAATGTGTCGCGACACACAGTTTGGAAAGCTCTGGTCTACTGACTCTCACTCAGCTTATATTTCTGCCCTGGATCGTGCAAAATTTGTTCTTCGACTCGCCAAAAATTCCTTCATCCGACAAAACTGTGAAAAGCTATCCAATTCTAATTCTTCTCGCTCTTTCTGGCATCTAGCTAAGAACCTCTTCAACAACTTTACTTCCTCTTCTTTCCCTCCCTCCCTCCTGACCTCTGATCTTTCTGCTATATTTGATTGGGGCAGAGAAAACCTTGTGGCTTTCAATGCCTCAAGAACTCAGTTCCTCCATCTGTCTACTCGTCACAATCTTCCACACGACTATCCCCTTACCTTCAACAACACACAACTCAATCCTTTTTCTACTCTTAACATTTTTGGCGTTTCTTTTCTCGTAATCTTTCCTGGAAAGATCACATATACTCTCTTTCCAAAACAGTGTAGTGTACCGGCTTCGCAGTTTCTTCACCCCCGCTCAGTTGCTGTCTCCGTACAGGGGTCTCGTTCACCCCTGTATGTAGCATGCTTCTCATGTATGGGGTGACTCAACCCACACAGCCGTATTTGACCGGTGGAATCAAAGGATTTTCGTCATCAATTCCCGCCTCTTACTGACTGTCTTCAATCCCTCTCTCTTCGCTGCAATTTTGCCTCACTCTCACTTTACTATCGCTATTATAACGGAGAGCACACGCAGTACCAGACTTTCTACACTTTCTCATTCCTTTTCTGTCCAACTCTCAAACGCGAGGCTTAATCGGTATTTTCAGTCTTTCATCTACTCAACCGGTGAACTCTGGAACAATCTTCCTCAATCCATCTTTCCCCTTGTCTATGACCTCCATTCTTTCAAACCTCCATTCTTTCAAACGCAGAGTGTCTAGGCATCTCCAAAACCCTGGACCTTGATTTTGGCTCTCTTCTTCTATGAAGGAGGCATTTTTGCGGGCGTTCGCCCTTGGCCCCTCCTTCCTGCATAAAAAAAACAATAAGAACAAAATTCTCTTTTTTCACTATTATTAAAATATATTTTCCTAAAACAATTATTCTTCCTATTTCTCCCGTTTTCAAGAGCTTCAATCAGTTTCGTTTTTGGTCATTTGCACGAGATGGTTTTTAGGTTTTATTAAAACAGTCCTTATAAAATTTTGTATACCCTGTAATTCCTTATAGGTGTGATCCAGAGCAGCGGGCATCGCTGGCACCATACTCGTCGTTTTCTGCTGCGTAACCTTCGCGATCTGGGAATGGGAAAATCGAAACTCGAAGACATCATTATGAGGGAGGTGGAAAACCTTGTTGAAGACTTCAAATCGTTAACGAAAGAGCCATCCAAATTCCCCTTCTCTATTAATGTGTCAGTTCTGAATATCATATATCAGTTAATTGCGAGTAAGTGTTCGTATTTTAGCTAAAATAGACTCAAACAAAGATATATTTAACTTCCAAAACGGACAAAAGAGTTCATGAAAGCAAATGACACGTTTTCTCTTGTGTATTTACTTATCTGCTCTTACTTACACTACGGATTTGTATACGTTTCCAAACCGTATAAAAGTGAAGCTGAATGCTGTCAGAATTAAAAAAAGAAAAGGAAAATAAAGTATTTTAATTATAACTAACCTTAGTGCAGACATCGGCGTTCTATGTAAATTTTGTTTGCAGAATTACGCAATTGATGTTCCATTTTAGGTCATAGGTATGAATTCTCTGATGGAGAAGTTGAAGAATTCATGAATAAAATGCATAGAGTTCAAGAAGGCTTCATGTTTGTTGGACTGACACAATTCTTCCCCTTTTTAACGTACATTCTCCCGAAACGTGTACTGGATTATATAATAGGTGAAGACCTTTCCGGGACAATGCAGGATTACAAAAATATTGTCCAAGTAAGTTTTTCTCAGTTCAGATTATTGCAATAAAGGAGAGTTAAGTATAAAAGAGTATCACAATGTTATCATGTTAACATTTATTTTTGGTTGTTTGAATTTTGTTTGTTTGTTTCATGAGGTGACATTTTTCAACATTTGGATTATAAATGCATGAAATTAACTGAAATGTATAAATGAAATTATATGATTATAATTTGCAATATAATTATTCTCTTTCCATTTTTTAGCCATTTATTAATGACCATTTGGCCAAATTAGACCCGAACAACCCTGTTGACCTTATGGATGAATATCTTATTGAAATGAAAGAAAATAAATCTGAAGAGTTTTCTCATTTCAGTAATGATGGTAATGATTTTTTAGTAATTTTCATTGAGGTGAATACTTCACATAATTATTTTGATTTCTGTTCTGTAATTAATCTTTTATATATTTCTTCAGATTTGATCAGAACTACTTTTGATTTGTTTGTTGCTGGCAATGAAACTACCTCAACCATGATTCGTTGGATACTGTCTTACATGGCCAAGTTCCCACACATTCAAAAGAAAATACAAGACGAAATAGATAAAATCGTTCCAGCTGATAGACTTCCAGGTCTTGAACACAGAGAAAAGTACGTTTAGTTTTCTTTATATATATATATATATATATATATATATATATATATATATATATATATATATAGAACGACGACGCTTGTAGAAGAACGTTCCGAGCAAGATGAGGAGGTTACCTCAATTTTTCATTTGTTCGTTCTCCCTCCTCATCTTGCGCGGTACGTTCTTCTATACAAGCGTCGTTCTTTACGTTAATTATACTGTGTGTTGTTTGCAGTTAAAAAAATAAATATATATATATATTATATATATATATACATTGTAGATATTCCTAAATTACCAAATTCCTCCAACATTTTTTTTCGTGGTCATTGGTGTTACATTAGCTACTACTGTGATGTTTTTTATTTTTTCAAAATTTTAATCACTTACGCTTGCGCAAAGATGGGGTGCGGTTCCATGAAAAAGTTAGAGGATGCGATTTTTTACCGTTTATAATGATTATTTTTATAATGAACGAGTTCATGCTCGTCAAGTTTGAACTCGCCACCAGACTACAGTTGCTTTCATCTGAATAACAAAACGGAATCAAATAACAGTTCAACAACATACAGGAGACGTTCGTATTGGCCTTTTAAGGTAATAACCAATGCAAAGGGTAGTGCCACCAGATACTAAACTAATGTTTTGCTTCTTCATTTTTTGGTGCCTCCTTTCATAAATGTGGCAAATTATTTTCATACTCAGCTGTAATATGAAAAGCTCTTTTAAACAAAATCTCAATTCTTCAGAAATTTATATGAAAAATTAATAAGTTTTAAAATCTATCTCAAATTATAGGTAATCATAAGTTAAAAAGAAAAGATAATTATTATTATTATTATTATTATTATTATTATTATTATTATTATTATTATTATTTTTGCTCAATTATGTGATATACAGTAATCGTCGTATGAATTTTGATGTGTGATAAATTTATGGTGTCAAGTTTTCCTTAAAATTTTTAATCTCTAAACTTCTTCCTTAAAAAAATCTAATTTCTTGTTTAAGACTTGCCTACCTGGATGCAACTATAAATGAAGTTCAAAGACACTGCTCGATGGTATCCTACGGTGTGATGAGAAGCGTAAATCCAGACGTTACTTTAAACGGATTTCATTTTCCTAAAGTAAGGTTAAAATATACTGAAACCATTATAAAGGGTGGCCATAAGGTCTGGAAATATAGGCTACATTACGGTAATTTGTAAAACAATTTCAGTGACATTCTTGGAAACTACGTCCATAAATAGGGTGAAACGTACTTACGCCATCACTGAAAAATAAGGCTTTTGACTGACAGGGTTGTTCTTTTAAACTCACACTTTGGTGGTTTTGTTTGTAGGACAGTATAGTATTCTCTCTGGCTGGAGTTAGCCACAGAGATCCTGTTTACTGGGACAATCCTGACGAAGTCGATCCTTCTCGCTTTTTGGACTCGAACGGAAACTTTATCCCCAATTGTGAAGGATTTCAACCTTTCGGATTAGGTATGAGCCTCGTAATACTTTTTATATTTTATATTTACATGAATCATTTCAAGGGATGAATAAATAATATAAGATTTTAATTATATGCCATTAGTTCAGTTTGTGAACAAAAATATATCTCATTTTAGTTCTTGGATTTCTTCTACATATATAAACGTTGTGTTTATTGTTCTTATATTTTCTTATGAGTATAATTATATCAGCATTAACAAAGTTTAAGAATATGTACCGATGTTCATATACTAAGCCTAACACAAAATTCTGTTTGATAAATAAATATTTGAATACAAAATATAATATTATGTAAATATCCTCCAAACGCGAAGTTAAATTAAACCATTAGCGCCCGTAGGTATTTTCCGAGACTGAATGAAATCGTTTGGCGTCAGCCAGAACAAAATCAGTAAAGTGACACTGGACACTAAAGGGTTAAGCGAATAAAACCACACTAGGATGAATTTTTTAGAAGCACAAGCTTTTGTCCTATTCCATGGTCGTTCTTGATGAAGCCTTAAGAATAGAGCAAAAGCTTTTTGCTTCTAATAAATCCATTTTTTAATGTAGTTTTATTTCCTCCAAAATATGATATGCAAATGCAAAGTAAGTACTTTTTTTTCAGGTAAAAGACAGTGTTTAGGGGAACAGTTTGCTCGCATGGAACTCTTCTTATTCGTTGGAGCTCTTCTTCAGAAGTTTACTTTCAGTGCACCTGAAGGCAAGGAAATTGACATCACACCGAGGGAATTGCCTATGCTGATGCATAAACCGAATGAGAATCAAAAATTCTCTATTAAACTCAGGCATTGAATTAAAATATCATAAAAAGAAAAAAAAACAAGCAACAATGAATTATTATTACTATTATCACGTTCCCTTTATGTGCTTTGCTTTATTAATGTAACAGACAACTATAGAAATTAGATCGTATTTATTCATAATTACTTATTTTGGAAATTTATGTTTTTGAATTATACTTTCAAGTTTTTTGAGAAATAAGAGTTTGCTGAATATTCATGAATATTATTATATTTTTATTTTACCTTAAACCTAGGTTTTATAAAGATTCTTATTATTATCATCACTTCAATTCTTTCATTCTGCTTAAGTGTACAAATTCATTGGGGCACAATTTACATTGTGATGTTATGTTTCCTTTCATAGTCATATCGTTAGAATAATGACAGAACAGTCGGTTGAGTCTCATTTCGGGAATATAGTGAACGCTAATGCTTCCGCAATACTTAGTTTATTACGGTATATTTTGAATTCTATGTATATTACTATAAACTGTCAACCAAGTAAAAATGAAATAACGGTCATACTTCATTCCCAACTGAAACTGGTGAAATGAAGGCGCTTTCTTTTTACCAATACATTGCATTACATAGGCCTAGCTTTCCTGTGTTTATATATATATATTAGGTAAGATTGATTGTTAGCTAACTAATGTAGCATAAGTAAGGTTAGATTATGTTAAATTACTAGTGTTCATAAATTTTTCCACTGACAACACACACACACACACACACACACACACACATACATACATACATACATACATATATATATATATATATATATATATATATATATATATATATATATATATATATATATATAACGAGATGTAATTAAGGTTTTATCACAAATGCGAGAAAATTCAGCACAGATGGCGTGCCACGTTTCTGAAGAAAAGTAAAAAGAGTATTGCCAAGCCACTATACTTAATATGGAGAAAATCAATCACTCGACACAGGACAAATTCCACTTCCATGAAAGAACGCGAACATTGACCCCTTATTTGGAGGAGATAACAGAGCAATGCCTAAGAATTATCGGCCAGTAGCTCTCACCTCCCACCTTATAAAGTGTTTTGAACTTTTCATTCGAGGCAAAACTATTTACTACCTACAAGAAAAGAATTTATACAATCCAACCAACATTGCCTCATGACTGGAAGATCATGGCTATCACAGCTATTAGACTACCAAAGAAAATATTGGAAACATTGTGTCGAAGACAAAACATAGTATGTAGTATATATTATATTACTTACTCTCCCGTATATTGTTTTTAACCCTTTAAGCCCTGAATTTTTTGTAGGGTTGGTTAAGTTATGAGTGTTTGTATTTGAAACGTTAGCAATTTGTACCTTCAGTCCTTAAAGGGTTAAATTACATTTTTTATTAGTTATTTTTAGTTTCGGATAAGAGTGAAGTTGTTTTTTAGGTTTGCATCATAACAATAATGACAATGTTTCAAGCAAACGTTAGGGTAACGTTAGGATAACGTTTGAGCGAAAATGTCTAATTGAATTTTAGTTATTTTAATTTTTATAAACATTTTATGAAAATAATTCGTTAGTTAAGAATGGAACTAAATAAGCTAGAAATAAACTGCGATTTAAATATCATAAAAGAGTCTGGGTTGAACTAAGGATCGGCGTTACACGCGCAATTGTTAGTGAGCTGAAATTCTAAACTTTTTTGGCTTAATATGTATTAATTTCGTGGACACCAGTTTTTTGCCAGTCAAAATTTATTAGAAGCATCCTGATTGCTTAAAGTTGACGTTATCATGAGTTCTCGGGCAGTGGTGACAAATATTTGTCTTCATCATCCAATGATGGTAAATATTTCATCAGTTATATGCAATACGTTATAGCAATACATTAAAACAGATCAACCAACTAACCAACAAACATTTTTTTCAGTTCTAAGAGCAAGTTGGAAATTAAAGGACATATTTGTATGCTTTCATACTTTCAATGGAACTTGTAAAAGATGAAGGATCAGGGCCGTAGCTAATGGTAATCTCCAGGGGAGGCTACTGGTAATATAGGAGAGGCTACATAGTACCGATAATATAGGGAGTTCTTTGTAAAAATAAAACACATGTTAAAGTTAAAATTTTATATATACGCATTTAGGACGTTTATTGGACCAGGTCAAATTACAAACTGAATTATAATTTTAAAACTAGTGTTAGAATGTAGAAAGTTTAAACAAACGAAACATGATTTAGATACAATACAAAATACAAATTAGTAATAATTTTAAAATAGTATAATGCATTGCGGTAATTTTTCTTTTACGAATGTAATAGTTATTGAAAAATAAACAACAACAGAAACATTGATTCCAAAGTTAAAAACAAAATACAGTACTTGAGTACACTAATAAAAAAATTAAAATTACTTCAAAATAGTTACAACTTTCTGTTTTTATGATCATCAAATTTTCTTAAAAGAATATCCATATTGATTGATTTCGTACGTTCTTTCTCAAATGCCAGTAGAAATAAATTTGCCATTCGTTGGTGACACATTGCCAGTCTTTGGGGACGATTTATCCTGGTTAAAGCTGAAAAAGTGGATTCACATGTCGCAGTGCTGCCTCCAAATATTTTCACAAATATTTTTACAAATATTTTTATTTTGGAGAACAGAGGAAAATGTTATTAGTAGAATTAATTATTAGTAATTATCACGATTAGTAAAAATACTGATATTAGTAAAGAATGTAAAGTATTTATTTTAGTTAATCTATATTTAGGACTTAGGGGAGGCTCAAAATTTTTTAGGGGATGTTCAGCCACCCCTGGCGGCCCCCAAAATACGGCCCTGTGAAGGATACTGTAAATTATGGGAATATAACATAAGTGTAATTTGTACAAAAACCGGTGATAAATATATGTTTACCTGTCCTCGTAAGAAGTGCACATTGAAGTTATCTTTCACGACAAAGACGTGGTTTTATAGATCCCATTAAAGCTACAGTACAATATTATTAGTTACCCATTGCATTTGTTCATAATTTGCCGAAGTTCATTCCAATTTGAGGTGTCATTGGCGACAACTAGTGATAAAATAATACCTTGTGACCTTCTGGTATTTCGTGATGGTTTCGAACGACGGTTCAGGATCGACCCGAGGTCGACCCTTCTGCAGCATCCAGTCTCATTTGTGGGATTTGATGAAGGGAAGAAGTAACTGGTTAACGTTCTTCTCCTGCCCTCGTATCCAGCCACGCATGTATAACCCTGGTTAATCCGAGTTAGCCTCCGACCGAATGTCCCTTCCAACGATCAGATTTTTGCCCTACCATCGACTTACAGCTTAACGTGGACTCCGAACCACAACACACACCATGAAGTTGGAAATCACGAAATCCTAGCCTGGACTCAATCCAACGACCTCCCGGTCAGCAGCCCAGTGTCTCAACCACTAGGTTACCCATGCGGGTATTATAATATGTCTCTCTGGAGCATTGAGAACATATATATATATATATATAACGTAAAGAACGACGCTTGTATAGGAGATATTCCGCGCAAGACGAGAAAGAGAAAACAACAAATGAAAAAATGAAGTACCACCTGGGAATCGAACCCGGGATCTTCCGATTGCCGGTCAGACGCGATAACCACTACACCATGGACTCCACTCTTCCAAATGCCGTAATTCCTCTACATACTCGCAGAAACCAATGCCCCAAGGGGTGTAGTGGTTATCGCGTCTGACCGGCAATCGGAAGATCCCGGGTTCGATTCCCAGGTGGTACTTCATTTTTTCATTTGTTGTTTTCTCTTTCTCGTCTTGCGCGGAATATCTCCTATACAAGCGTCGTTCTTTACGTTATTTATACTGCGTGTTCTTTGCAGTTGAATGTATATATATATATATATATATGTGTGTGTGTATGTGTGTGTGTGTGTGTGTGTGTACATATGCGCTCTTCCAGGGAACGCAACACCTACTGAAGGGGAGCTCGAGGATGTTACCAAAGGAAAAATAAAAATAATAATGTGGATATTTTCAGTAATTTTATTCATCGTCACTGTATTCGGTTTGATATGTAAACATTACTTAGAATAAATGTCATGTACTATCGTACATTAATAATTGTAAATAAATTAATAAATGTACTAAATAAATAATTTTTATGCTATCTCACAATGATTATTATATACGGTATCATAAATTACATTTTATGAATACCCATTTACAGTTGAAATAAGAGGGCATAAGGGATAGACTTCAGCTTGAAAGGGTCACTGGATAAAAAAGTTTGGAAACCAATGCGTCAAAGAAAAAGTAGTGCAGCGCAATTCTTAATTTTCTTTTCGCTTTAGTTTTTGTAGTTTTACAACATTTCTTATTTTCCTAAACTTCTTCTAACACTACCACCCCTTCAAACCCTTTCGTATCCCTGTGGACACGCGACACGCGAGCCACACTTTGGAAACCACTGACATAGATCAAAATTAAAAGAGGACCCAAAATACTTTCTTGCGGCCCTCCTTGCATGTATAATCTGTAATTCGAAATTTATGTTACTGTATTTTGCTTACTGTAATGACGTTTTTTGCACATCTGTACTATAAAAAGGAAGTCCTGTCTGTGCGTCTGTAGACACCATGTACTATATTTACTATTAAGCCATTCTGAACATAGAAATATATGCGCTCTGCTTTGTTTCAACTTTTTACTCTAGCGAGTTAAGATTTTCACTGCTGCGTTCTTTTCTATAGTTTTATTGACCGAATAATTGACTCCCCAACTACTGAGGGTTCAATTATTCGATCAATAAAACTATAGAAAAGAACGCAGCAATGAAAATGTTAAGCTTCACATTCGAACCCATTGTATCAAGATTTGTGAAGCTTAAGATTTTCATGGCTGCATTCTTTTATATAGTTTTGTTGACCGTAAACTATTGACTTCCCAGTAATTGGGGGGGCCGCAGGCTCCGGCACCGCAGATCTAGCTAAATGGGCCCGTAGAGCCCACTTTAGCTAGTACTGCTGAAATTGGACCAGTTCTTTTCTGGCCTCGTGACTTTTAATGAAAATAAAAATAAAAATGAATGAAAATGAAAAAGTTTATTGGCAGACTATAGTCTATATGACAAATATTATTAATACCATGACAGTTCACATACTAAGGATAGAAATATTACAGTTATATAAACACAGTTGATTAGAAATAATACAGTAATGACGAAGTGGAGCTAGAGACAGACGTTTTCGTACCAAGAATTCTATAGCTTAGACTTTAGAGGATAAACAGCAGGACTCATGGATAGCTTGGATAATCGGGTTGGTTAATACTTTTAATATGCGACTCAACTCTTTAAATATGTCGGAGTACATACACTATCTTCACTGAGGGATTACGTTAATGATATTGATACAGGAAGAGATAAAGAATGCAATCAATACTTAAGGAATAATATCTACATGATATAATTTGTTTTTATGGGTGGAAATTGCCTTTTTGACCTCTCTGCGAGTGATAGGAGCGAACAGGTGAAGATAATAAAAATAATAATAATTCAATATTGAGGCTTTTCCTTACTATAGTTGTTGTTGTTGTTGTTGTTGTTTAGCCGATCAGCCCACCCTGATCGAGCAAGCCGGCGGCACGCAGGTAACCGATCGCCCTCTTCGGAGTGGACCAGAGGTTCAGCGCACTAGTGATGTTGTGTTGTGTTCGTTGTTGTGCTAGAGCGGTACAGTCTGTCATAACGTGTTCAATTGTTTGTGGTGTGTCCTGGCACAGGTGGCAGGTGTCGTCTATGGAGTTGTCTAGTCTGTATTTATATGTTAGTAAGTTCGGGTGATGTCCACATCGGAATCGTGCTAAGTTAACTCGATCCGATCTGCTCAGGCTGATCTCTGACCTGTTAATGGGTAGCGGCTTCGCACCTAGGACCGCATTCGGACCGAGTCGTGTCAGTGCTTTGTGGGTTAGGTGTGTGTGTATGTGTTTTCTGTACTGTGTGATGTCTGTGGGGCGTGGTATGGAATGGAGTATTTGGTTATAATGTCTCTCTGGTGTTACCTTAATGGTGCGAGGTGTCGGTGCGTGATTGTACATGTAGTGGCAAGTGTGTTGTGGGTTAGTTGTCGCTGCTGCCATGAATTGTGTTCCCCTCATGTCTAAATGTTCCCTAACTTTCAGTATTTTTGTTTCTGTGTGCGGGTGTTCTATTGGTGTTGTTTGAGTGCATCCTGTAATGATACGAAGTGCGTTGTTTTGTATTGTCTGTAAGGTGTTTATGTGTGTGTTTGAGATAATGGTGCCCAGCATGGGCTAGCATAGTCCATAACTGAGCGAATATATTGTTTGTATATGAGTGATGTTGTTTCCTGTGAGTGTGTGGAATGTTGATGTTGTTTAGTGTAAGCTGTGGAATTACCTGGTGTTCTTTTGTGTTGCTTGTAAGCAAGGTGATGGTTGATTTTGTGGGCGCTACTTTGAGTCTATTGTGTGTGAGCCAGTCTTGTATACTGTTTATGTATGTTTGTAGGTTATTTGTAGCGGTGTCGATGTTGTTGTGGGTGGATGTTAGAGTGATGTCATCTGCATATGATGATAATGTAAGCTTGTTATCTATGGGTGTTGGAATGTCATGCATGTATAAGTTGAACAGTGTTGGTGAGAGAACAGAGCCTTGAGGGACCCCGTTCGGAAAAAGCTTGTTTTTGGATGACTTGCCATTAAATGTGACATGTGAGTATCTTCCTGAAAGATAGTTGCTCAGCCACCTTTTGGTGTTATTGTGCAGGTTTGTGTTGAGTATTTTGTTTATGAGAGGGAAGCGTGCGATAGCATCAAATGCTTTACTAATGTCTATTGTTGCTAATAGTGTACGTTGAGCTGGTCGTCTGGAGTTGATGCCATCCATGATGTGCTGCGTGAGGTTAGTGAGTAATGTCGTGGTTGAGTGGTGAGGTCTGAATCCATGTTAAGTAGGCGATACTGGAATGTGTGGGTTGGTGATTTGTAAGATTAGTCTTTCTGTTACTTTGGAAGGTGTGCATAGTAAAGTAATGGGTCTATAGGAAGCTGGTTCTGTTGGATTTTTGTTTGGTTTTAGTAGTGTAATAATTTTACCTTGTTTCCATATGTCAGGAATAATACAGTGTTGGTATTACTATAGTAATTTAATTTAGTGTCTGAGTTTAATGGAAAATAACTGATCCTTATTCGGCATATGGAACATAGGTGCTTTCTTTGGAGTGATGTCTATTTCACTGCCTTCAGGAGGACTGAAGGTAAACTTTTGAAGAAGAGCCCCCAATGATTAAGAAGAGTTCCATGCGAGCAAACGGTTCCCCCAAGCACTGTCTTTTACCTGGAAAATATACACCGATTTGGTATTTTAGACAGTTTTGAAAAAAAAGTTGAGCTCGAAACATAATAATTAAAAAAAAATTGTGCATTAGTAAAAAGACTGGTTTTTGTTTCTAAAATTTAAAAAAATTGATTACCGTCATCAAAAAAAAATAAAAATATCGAAAGAAAAACAGAATATTATCAATCAGTAATTTGTTATGACTTTTACAAACTTTACCTTTTTAGGTGAACATTTCCGAAACTATATTCATATCTTTATTTTATAATTATAATATTTAGCATTTTTTGAAGAACATGGAGATCGGTACATATTTTTAAAATTCTATTAATGCTTAAATATACTCATATATAAAAGATGAACAAAACTTTCATCTAGAAAGAAATTTATGAACTAAATGAAGACTAATTTTTGGTCACCATTTGAGTCACGTGATGGAACTAATGAAGTCTCAGAAAAGTTGTTCATTATTGTACGCTTCAAATGACTAATGAAAATATAAAAACTATCACACGAGCCTCATACCCAGTCCGAAAGGTTGAAAACCTTCTCGATTGGTGATAAATTTTCCATTCCAGTCCAAAAAGCGAGAAGGATCGACTTCGTCAGGATTGTCCCAGTAAACAGGATCTCTGTGATTAATTCCAGCCACAGAAAATACTAGTGTTCTAAATAAAAATTAGGTATTATTAATTTAAATGGTTAAACCTATGAATGAAGCAAAATAAGTACAGTACACAGTCTTACCAGATTAAAATGGACATTAGTGAAATAAGATCGAATTTTATTATGGTACATAACATATACATTTATACGTTGACAAATAAAGAAAGAGAAGACAGTCAATCTAGAGTTGTTTCTCCACGCAACACGTGAGGGACGAGCACCATCCGTTCTAGTAATCGGGATTCACAGGGCCATGAGGCAGGTGTTGCGTAATGTATCTCGAATATTGAAACCGATGGTACATTATTATTTATTTAGAAGGACCAGGTCTCGGGCCATTAGTTGGCCTATTACCACGACATCCGAACTAGATTAGGATGAAGGTTCCGACAATAAATATTTATTTTCTCCTGCCGAAATTTTGCAAGTCTGGTTTCATAAAGTGTACAAGATGGTGAAGAATTACACGTTTTTATTATACCTGTTAGGGATACTGTAGAAGAATCAAAAGCTCCAAACCGTTTGAGTAAATAGCCTGGACTCTTCGTCATAATGGAGGGGTGTCACATCATGCTCCTCACACTTAGGACAACACAGGGAGTTTATTTTACTTTTAGTAAATTGGTGTATTGCAAGATTGCAGTGGTCTGTTATCACTTGTACTACAGACCTGAGAGCATCCTTCTCGAAATTTACCAGAAGTCCGAGATCCTCAGGGCCCGATTAAGAGGGGGGGGGAGAAGGAGCAGCTACCCCTGGGGCGCTAAATATCTATATTTGGAATATAATTAGTTAAATATAACTTAGCATGAGCACCACCTAAGTTGCCCCATCTTTTGCAATTCTGCCAGCCCGTTCATTACGACGGGTTCCGGTATGATTGAACCCACATGAGAGTTGTATATAACCAATCCATCTGTTTCGGTAAGCAGGTGTATTTTGAAATTGTCCCAAGAGGCCATCCACATTGAGAGTCCATAAAAGCGGAGACAAGTTATCTGCCTGCGAACAATTCTGGATAGACGTCTTGATTCAGTGTGCCCTTTTAAGGATACGTCATGGATTCTATTCTTAAGTATGGAGGTTATCCATTTAGCATTTGCCGAATCCATCGCTGCCTGAGTCAAAGCCTCACCAATGGAATTGTATGAGTCCGACAGATCCCTTGTTTTAATTCTTTTGACTATCCTCAGCTAGTTTCTGGCCTCTTTCTTCAGAAAATTGAGGTCAGAGTTCCACCAAAGATTGTCATTATTAGTTCCCCCCTTTTTTAAAGGGCAAGATGATTTATAGACACGCATGGCTAAATGCGTCAACCCATCCACAGAACTTTCCCAGTTAGGCAGGATAATTTCCTACCCATGTCGAGTAACTTACGTGTCCCAGTTTGCTCTTCTCACATTCCTCTTCAGTCCCTCCCTAGGGCCGAACTGCCAAAGGAGAAGACTATAAAGGAGTGATCATATAAAGAGGGATAGTCACTTACGTGCCAGTCCACAATGAGGCTACTAACTTCTAAGGTGGCTCAGGTAAATTCAGGCCTTCTTCTCGGTTTGCAGTCACAAAAGATGATTTATGTCCTTTGTTACAAAAAGTCGATGCCATTTTGCACCATACTCTCGAAGGTGACTCTCCCTTGGTATTGGTGTCAGAGCAACCCTAGATCATATGGCGGGCATTATTGTCACATCCAATGATCAGCTGTAATTTGTCCCTCTTACACTAATTAATTAACTCCAGAACCAAAGAGGGGAAGCATGGTCATTATATCTCGTGCAACGATTACTTTAATGAAGCCTCCAAAGACACCCTCAGCACTTACTGCCAAAACATCCTCAGTGGAAAAGTTCGGCGGCATCAATGTCTAGGTTTTTGGAGGTTAGATACAAGACTTTGGCATTTCTTTGTTCGTCCTAAAAAATAGATCCAAACACGGTCTTCGCTATTTGATCCTATTATCATGAAGCCATGGGTCTTGAACAGTGACAAAAAATTTTTGCATACTGCCTCACTTCCTACTTAAACTGTAGGAATCTTTGTGCAGTGATGCAGGTTAATTTGTCAGCAATGGATATTATCCATTGTGGGTTAAAAAGTGGTCGTTTCGTTTCGGTCCCAGTTTCAGGACCAGTCCCTATATTACCCACAGGTTCACTAGGTCCAAGACTTGTTCTTAGAACTGAGCTTTACTTCTCGCGGAACCGTTCGAAAGAAGAGTTCTTCTGAGAGAAGACTAGGAAAGTCGGGTTAGAAGTGGTGTCTGTACCGATGGTACATATACTGCATGGAAGTAACGAGTTTTTATCATGAAAATGTCAAGATTTTACAAAAGCTAAGGTACTTTCAAAGCTTAGAAGTGAGAAGAGGTTTTTGTTTTTGCAATTCATGATTAAATTTTTCCCAAACTATCTTAAGTAAAGTTTATGTCAGAGCTGCTAAATGCTTCGGGAAGAACCTGTAACTCCACTTCTCTCTTGTACCATACTGTACATTGGTAACAATAAAAGTTATTCCAATAATATTTAGCTTTGAACAGAAAGTTAAACTTTCTGATAAATTTTGATAAATTATTTGATTAATTTTTAACGTTTCCAAAGCATGTTCAGTATTGTACTTTATCTGTCTTCTGTACAAAAATCTTACTTTGGGAATATGGAATCTTTTGAAAGTGATGTCTGAATTTGTGGTTCTCATCAAACCGAAGGCTAGCACAGAACAATGTCTTTGAACCTCATTGATAGTTGCATCCAAATAAGTGAGCTTTTAATGAAGGAGAGAAGACAAGTTTTTAAAAAAACAATATTAAATTTTAAATTAATAGAAATTCACTGAAAATCATAATTAATTGATTATGGAAAAGTTGAAAATTTGTTAATAATAATAATAATAATAATAATAATAATAATAATATAATAAATACATACTTACACGCATAAATTAGCTGAAAAGGCATTTCTGATTCCCTGTACATTCCTCACTAACACATCGTTGAAGGCCAAGAGAGAAATTTTTATAACAAACTGATGGTTAGTTATCAATTTATTCGTGAATACATAGCAAAGTAAAGAGACACTTCACGCAGGAAAAGGAAAGCAGGAGTAGCGATGTTTCGCTACAATCACTCAAGCTTTGTTTCTCAATAAAGCTTGAGAATGTTCCAGTAATTGGAGCGAAACGTCGCTACTCTTGCTTTCCCTTTTCTGCGTGAAATATCTCAACACTGGACCAAAACCATGGATTTCGCAGCATAACAATTTACATAATAATGTTTCTTTTAATCAGTTTCACATGAACTCAGAACTTTTACTAAAGCTTCGCCACTTCATAGAATTTCACCCTTTGAAACATGACCTTAGATCATATGACGAAGAAAGCTAAACAAATGCAATTATTATTATTAGTATTATTATTATTAGTATTATTATCATTATTATTATTATTATTATTATTATTATTATTATTATTATTATTAAACCTACTGTAAATACATTAGTAACAAAAATTAAATGTGTTTATTATTTCAAAATTAATCTACATTATACCGTTCTATCAGTTTATATATAGGGCCTATATATAAAACTTACAACACATTGTAGTATTAGACAACTAATTAAAATAAAACCGTAATTAATTTATTGTAAATTAATTTCCAAGAAGCGACTAAATGCATGCGTCTTCGTCTGAACAAAGAAAAATTCAACTGACCAGTGCAAATGCGAGGCTCATACCCAAAAGGAGCAATAACGGTTTCCAATTTTTAGAGCAGAAATATATAAAACGGTTAAATGCACGTCTCAGACACTTAAATGCCATTTTTTGAATATCTCAAACATAATTGGAATTGCTTTATATATTTAACGAAATGTCCAGTCGCCTTCAGAGTGTAAGGCAGATATGACATTCCAGGTTAATATCGGACACACTCAAACTAACTATACGCAGAAGATCGCTCTGGGAGTGAAGCCCAAGTGTTGTTACCTTTTATGACGATGGTAGGGGTATATCTCCATAGTAGGTGTACGAAGGTGAGAACAAAGTCACCATTTAAGCAGCTCAGAATGTATTTCTTTTCTTTTCTTTCTTATACATTTATATCAACCCCACATTTATTTATATATTTCATGTATTCATTTATTCATATATCCCAGGGGTGCTCAGACTTCGGAGACCTTAGGGCAAAATTTGCTAACTATTATCTTTGGCGGGCACAAACACCAAAATTTTCCCCTAATTTATGAACTAAAAATAATGATTATGATTAGCTTTAAAATGCCTTTCAACATTATATTTTTTGGCAACAGCTAGAGTAGATTGGCATATTAAGCATATACATTTAGAATTTATGTTTGAGAAAAAGTAAATATCTTCCCATTCACTTTGAAAATTATACGTCCTTATAGTCTTATCACTGGTTCGTGTCGCCATTATGAAGCCCTGTCAATAAAATAAAATTAAATAATGTAATTTTTAAAAAAAATATTTTGCGATCTAGCCACTAATATCAGAGGCTGAACTTTTACCACTTGAAACTTCAAAATCGGACACGCTGCCGGTCGAAATAATGCTAAACTTTTAATACTAAATGTGAAAACGTCAAATTACGTAAAAAACGACTTAAAAATAGACAAATTTCAAATTCGCATCCACACACAAGATGACACGAACGGGTGAACGGTCGACATGATGCTAAACTTTTAATACTAAATGTGAAAACGTCAAATTACGTAATAAACGACTAAAAAATAGACACATTTCATGTTCGCATCCACACACAAGGTCACGCGGACAGGTCAAACGCGGAACTAAATATCGATCCGCCCACTCATCTTTATAAAATCAATAAAAATTCGAAAAGACACAGAAAGCCTAGCGAGTCGTTTCTAAAATGCCTTCTGATTGGTTGTATTTTCACGAAACACCCAATCAGCCAACTCGATTCATTATATCCGTTGAAATAGAATCGTCGCTTTAAGCGACACAGAAATTGGCGGAGCAAAGCAATGGTTTCAGACATGTTTTAAACATGTATGTGAGCGCTCTGCTCGCATGTAAAAATTCATTTCTAGTAATTTTTATATTGCCAGTTAAGATTTCATTTAGGCCGGCTATTCCAAAATAAACCAGCGGGCACATTCAAATCCATGGCGGGCACACGTGTGCCCGCGGGCACGGGTGTGAGCACCCCTGAATTATATCCTATAGTTGTCACATTCACGCGCTCACTTCAATACGTTTTCTAGTGTATTGTAACTCATTTTCTTCCGCAAGATCATACCAATGATTAAGTGATTTAGCAGATACGTGTTATCCATTAGTTTTCATTGGTTTTAACTCTTATATACAGCTACCATGATAAAATGATGCAAATAATCATATTTCACTAATTACGATAATAAAAATTATAATTATATAATTGATCGTTAAATTTTATTTATATTATATACTGTATAATTATTATACCTTTCAACCTTTCAACCTTTCAAATGTTTCCCGCGATGATTCCTCATTTCACGAAAGTCAAGCTTGTCGCCCCTCCTCTCTAGTTGGCCTGGTGAAGTAGTGAGTTGGCTTCCTGTACTCTCCACCTCACATAGCCAGGTACGCCCGGCTCATCGGGGATTGTTCTGAGCCAGGCGTCTAATCTTTTTTTGAAGATGTCCACTGCAACACTACTCGTGTTCTTTAGGTCTTTGGGCAGCTGATTAAACAGTTTTGGTCCTCTCACAACAAAACTATTTTCTTTCAGGGTTAAGGATGTTCCCTGTCTCGCCTTTAATTTGGGAACACGAAACAATCTTCCTTTCTACTTTCCACTGTTGTTTGGGGAGTTACAGGGTTCAGAGTAAGATTAGGAACTAGTTTCTCCATTATTTTCCAAGTGTAAATAATGGTGTATCTCTCTCTCCTCCTTTCCAGTGAATATAGGTTTAGTTCGCGTAACCTTTCCCAGTAATTTAGTTCTTTTCACCCCTTGATCTTGGCTGTGAAGCTTCTCTGAATCCTTTCCAGCTGTCTAATATCTTCTTTTTTATATGGGGATGTTAGGACCAAGCAGTATTCCAATTTGGGTATGATCAGTGTATTCAGTAGAGGAATCATTATATTCCTATCCCTTCGTTTAAAGGTTCTCAGTATCTGCCCAGTTACTCTCTTTGCTCTGTTTACTGCTATCTTATTTTGTGTTTCAAATTTCCATCATCAGTCATTACAATTTACAACCCCTAAATCTTTTGCTTTAGAATTTCTCTGAATTTCCTGTCCATTTGGGGTATAATATTCCATGGATTTTAGGTCCTCTCTTTTTCCGTACCATAACAGCTGAAATTTCTCAGTGTTAAACTTCAGAGTGTTGTCTTCCGTCCACTTGTAGATTCTGTTCATGTCTGTTTGTAGAGATCCTATATCTTCTGTGTCATCGGCAAAGGATGTTACTGTGCTGTCTCTGGTAACGTCCTCATGTATGTCAGTTAGCATGATGCCAGTGAGCATGATTATGAAGAGTAGTGGAGCTAATACTGTTCCTTGTGGTACTGAGCTGAGGACATCTGATTCTGATGAAGATACTCCTTGTACTGTAACGACTTGCCGCCGCTCACTAAGGAAATTATATATCCATTTCCCTACTTTTCCTGTTATTCCCATATACTTCAGTTTATGTATTATGATTCCATGGTCACACTTGTCGAACGCTTTGGTAAAGTCTGTGTATATTACATCATAGTTTTCATTACTTTCCAGTGCATCAATAATGTTGTTATAGCTTTCCATTAGTTGTGATAGGCATGATCTGCTGATCGAAACCCATATTGGTTATCATTTAATTTTTTTCTAGTTTCCAAAAAACCATAGATTTTCTGTTTAACTATTCTTTCAAATATTTTAGTGAGATGAGATGTAAGCGACACTGGCCTATAGTTTTTGGCCTCGGATCACTATCCTCTTTTATATATTGGGACTATGTTCGCGCTCTTCAGGATGCCCGGTATTTCTCCCGTGTCTAGTGATCATCTCCATATGCAATATAGTGGCTCAGATCGCATTCTTGCAGTTTTTGATCAGTGTGGCATTCCATTTGTCCGGTCCTGCCGCTGAGTGCGCTTTTAGTTTCCCTCCAGCTTGTGTAATATTATCTGTCGTAAAGTCGAAGTCCGTTATACTTTCCCCCTATGGTTCTTCTTCAAAGAACGCGTTTCTATCGCATATCAGTTTGTCAGTTTTTGGAATATTGAGAGATGATTCGTACTGAGCTCTTAATATTTCGGATACTTCTGTTAGATCATCAGATAAAGCACTGTCTTCGTTTTTTAAAGGTTCAATAGTAGCATGGTTTTTCGACTTCCTTTTTTGCAAAATTATAGGAGTACTTTGAGTTAACCTTTTTCGCCTTTATAGCGTCGCCTTCTTCTTTTTCTGTATGCTTCTCATTTAGTTCCTGTATGACGCAATCGATACTCTGCAGTTTATCATTTAATATTTTTCTGATGTTATCTTTGCAGTCATTTAATTTTGCAGTCACTCTTTTTCTCTTTCGGAACAATGACCTCTTTTATCTCTCGAACCTGCTTCTCTTTCCCCTTTGTTGTATTTTTGGGACATGTCTTTCCACAATTTCCAGCATCTTCTCCTCTAAGGTCATTAGCATCTCTTCCGTTGTCTTGGCCTCGAAGATGGATTTCCAATCTATTACTTCCATGCTGGATGCAACATCTTCCCAGTTTATAGCTTTGGAGTGAAATTAAAAATTTCGAATTTGCTTCTTTCTGTTGTTCGTGTTCTTTCCTATCTTGTTGCTTTTATATTGGTTGTTATTTCAATAATGTTGTGATCCGATATTATAGTTGGGGATATTTCTACATTATCAATTAGGTTGCTGTTGTTTGTGAACACCAAATCTAGGCAGTTGTTTTTCTTGTGTTTTTTGTTATTTCTTGTGTTAACATAAATTCATCAGCCAGAGCTAGTAGCATTTTTACCTGCTCCTGGTCTTCCCGTGTGCCCCCCTTGTCTTGGTGTACACATATATTTTTGCCTATCCTTTTATATTTCATGAATGGGGAATTAAAATCGCCACAGAGAAAAATATAAATATAATTATATTTATACAGAATATTTGCAAAATTTCTGTGGTCGATCTTATAGTATAATGCAATATTGCAATTGCTCTCTCAAAAATATAATGTTTCCAGCGTCTCGGACGCGTTCTTTGGGGTATTGATGATTGGTTCATAGAACACAACAACACAAATGACCAATAAGGAAAGATACATACATATATATATACACACGAGTATATACTGGATATAGAGACGCTCACTAGACACGAGAGAAATACCGGGCATCCTGAAGAGAGCGAACATTGTTCCAATATATAAAGGAGGAGATCGAACAGAGACCAAAAACTATAGGCTAGTGTCGTTTACATCTCATCTCACTAAAATATGTGAAAGAATAGTTAGAGAAAAAATCTATGACTTTTTGGAAACTCGGAAAAAATTAAATGATAACCAACATGGATTCAGGTCAGGCTGATCATGCCTATCACAACTAATGGAACACTACAACATCATTGATACACTTGAAACTAATGAAAACTATGCTGTAATATACACAGACTTTGCCAAGGTGTTCGACAAGTGTGACCATGGAATCATAATACATACACTGAAATATAAGGGAATAACAGGAAAAGTAGGAAAATGGACATATAATTTGTTTAGAGAGCGGCAGCAAGTCGTTAGAGTTCAAGGAATATCTTCATCAGAATTAGAGGTCCTCAGCTCAGTACCACAAGGAACAGTATTAGCTACACTACTCTTCATAATCATGCTAACTGACATAGACAAGGACGTTACCAGAGACACCACAGTAACATCGTTTGCCGATGATACAAAAATTAGTAGAAAAATGAGAAACCCAGAGGATATAGGATCTCTACAAACAGACATGAACATAATCTACAAGTGGTCGTCAGACAACATTATGAAATTTAACAGTAAGAAATTTCAACTGTTAAGGTACGGAAAAAGGCAGGACCTAAAATTCATGGAATACTATACCTTAACTGGAAAGAAAATTCAGAGAAATTCTAAAGCAAAAGATTTAGGAGTTGTGATGACTGATGTTGCGAAATTTGAAACTCAAAATAAGATAGCAGTAAACAGAGCAAAAAGAATAACTGGGCAGATATTGAGAACCTTTAAACGAAGGGATAGGAATATAATGATTCCTCTATTGAAAACACTGATCATACCCAAATTGGAAAACTGCTCGGTCCTAACATCCACATATAAGCAAGAAGACATTAATCAGCTAGAAGGGATTCAGAGAAGATTACTGGGAAAGGTTACATGAATTAAACTTATATTCACTGGAAAGAAGAAGAGAGAGGTACATCATAATATATATATATATATATATATATATATATATATATATATTATATATATATATATATATATATATATTATATATATACACACACACCTTTCAACCGTCAACCTTTCAAATGTTCTGTGCGATGATTCCTCACATCAGAAGGTCAAGCTTGTTTTTCCTCCTCTCGAGTTGGCCTGCTGAAGTAGAGAGTTGGTTTCTTGTACTCTCCACCTCACATAGCTAGGTACGCCCGGCTCATCTGGGATTGTTCTGAACCAGGCGTCTAATCTGCTTTTGAAGATAGATATCCACCTCAACACCAATCGTGTTCCTTAGTTCCTTGGCCAGCTGGTTAAACAGTCTTGGTCCTCTCGCAACAAAACTATTTTCCTTCAGGTTGAGGATGTTCCCTGTCCAGCCTTTAATTTGGGAACACGACACAGTCTTCCTTTTCTATTTTCCACTGTTGTTTGGGGGGGTTACAGGGTTCAGAGTAAGATTAGGGACCAGTTCTCCATTATTTTCCAAGTGTAAATTTTACACTTGGAAAATAATGGAGAAACTGGTCCCTAATCTTACTCTGAACCCTGTAACCCCCCCAAACAACAGTGGAAAATAGAAAAGGAAGACTGTGTCGTGTTCCCAAATTAAAGGCTGGACAGGGAACATCCTCAACCCTGAAGGAAAATAGTTTTGTTGCGAGAGGACCAAGACTGTTTAACCAGCTGGCCAAGGAACTAAGGAACACGATTGGTGTTGAGGTGGATATCTATCTTCAAAAGCAGATTAGACGCCTGGTTCAGAACAATCCCAGATGAGCCGGGCGTACCTAGCTATGTGAGGTGGAGAGTACAAGAAACCAACTCTCTACTTCAGCAGGCCAACTCGAGAGGAGGAAAAACAAGCTTGACCTTCTTGATGTGAGGAATCATCGCACAGAACATTTGAAAGGTTGAACGGTTGAAAGGTGTGTGTGTGTATATATATATATATATATTATATATACTGTGTATATATACGAGGGATGTTCAAAAGGTATCCGGACAGGGTGTTTATTTTTAGAACAAGGTCACGTTTGGAGTTGTGATTGTGCTAAACATGTCTCTGCATGTCGAGACAAGTTGACTTATGGGGTTGCACTTCATTGTGTATCGTCACTCCACTTTGGTGAGCTGATAAAGTTAAAGACGTTTAGTTTCGCGGCGATTTCTTCATGTTACTTGTTTTATTTACTGTGATTTGTTAAGGTTTTCTGCTCATCATGAATATGCTCCACAGGGACAAACAACACGAGTCAACAAAGTTTTTGTCACAGAAATATTTTTACTTGAACTATATGCAATTTTTTACGTTGATTATGGAAATGACAACAGAATTTTTCCATTATCCGCAGTTTTAGAGTGACACACGAATTTACATTACTTAGGATTTGAGTCAGAATAGGAATGGGACAGGATCTGCCCCTTTCTCCTCCTCTGCTTATAAGTCGCTGCACGTCACCGTTGACTTTCATTTATCAGTTACTCACTTGATTTCGCTCAGTGAACATTTTAGGTGAGTTCAATATCCATTTTCTACTTTGATATTGCTATTACGCCTATAAATTAGTTCAAATTTCATTTTCGATTCACTTAATGTTGGTGGGCGATAGACAAATTTTGAGGTCATTTTTTAACTCAGCGGTAGAAAATCTATAAGATCCACCCATTTTTGTTCATGTAACGAAAAAAAAAGTTCTTTTTTTGTCATCCAGTGCAATAAACAAAGAATTTTACATCGAAGTTTTGAGACGTCTACGTGAAGCAGTTCGGAGGAAACGGCCGCAGAAGTGGGAGTCCCGAGACTGGATGCTTCATCACGATAACGCGCCATCTCGCTCGTCGCAATTTGTCCACCAATTTTTAGCCAAAAACCTTACCCCCCCCCCACCCCCATAAGTACAGCAGCCTCCATATTCGCCGGATTTGGCTCCATGCGACTTTTTTTTTTGTTTCCGAAACTTAAATAACCCTGAAAGGACACCTATTCGATGATTAAAAGAAATTGGACGGAGCAGCTTTTGGCCATTCCGAAAAGTGCTTTCAAAAAATGTTTCAACAGTGGCAGGATCGTTGGGCAAAGTGTGTGGCTTCAGAAAGAGTGTACATACTTTGAGGGAGATTAAGTCACAAACACTATACGTACCATATTCTCTCTATAATCGCATCATTCCGGATACTTTTTAACAAACCTTATATATATATATTATATATATATTATATATATAATATATATATATAAGATGAGGAGAGAGAACGACCTTGGTGCAGTGGTTAGCATATCCAACCATCAATTGGATGATTCAGGTTCGGTTCCTGGGAGGTGCCTCATTTTTCCTTGCTCGTTCTCTCTCCTCATCTTGTGTGGACGCTATTCTACACAAGCGTCGTTCTTTACATGTACACACACACATATATATATATATATATATATATATCGTGTGTGTGTGTGTGTGTGTGTGTACATGTAAAGAACGACGCTTGTGTAGAATAGCGTCCACACAAGATGAGGAGAGAGAACGAGCAAGGAAAAATGAGGCACCTCCCAGGAACCGAACCCTGAATCATCCAATTGTGGTTGGATATGCTAACCACTGCACCAAGGTCGTTCTCTCTCCTCATCTTATATATATATATATATATATATTATATATATATATATATATATATATATATATATAATTATATTATATATATATATTATATATAAGGTGAATCGAAATGAAAGTATTCGGAAATAATTTATGATAAATCTTCACTTTCTATCTTTCAGCCTTTTATTAATGACCATTTGGCCAAATTAGATCCGAACAACCCTGTTGACCTCATGGATGAATATCTCATCGAAATGAAAAAAAAAAAATTGAAGAGTTTTCTCATTTCAGTAATGATGGTAATGATTTTTTAGTCATTTCCATTGAGGTGAATACTTTACATAATTATTTTGATTTCTTTCTATAATTAATCCTTTATATATTTCTTCGGATTTGATCAGAACCACTTTCGATTTGTTTGTTGCTGGCAGTGATACCACCGCAATATGACTCGTTTTGTTCTACTTTACATGGCCAAGTTTCCTCACATTCAAAAGAAAATACAAGACGAAATAGATAAAATTGTTCCAACTGATAGACTTCCAGGTCTGGAGCATAGAGAAAAGTAAGTTTAATTTAATTTAATTTATATACAGTATATATATATATATATATATATATATATATTATATATATATATATATATATATTCTGTATATAAATTAAATTAAATTAAACTTACTTTTCTCTATGCTCCAGACCTGGAAGTCTATCAGTTGGAACAATTTTATCTATTTCGTCTTGTATTTTCTTTTGAATGTGAGGAAACTTGGCCATGTAAAGTAGAACAAAACGAGTCATATTTGCGGTGGTATCACTGCCAGCAACAAACAAATCGAAAGTGGTTCTGATCAAATCCGAAGAAATATATAAAGGATTAATTATAGAACAGAAATCAAAATAATTATGTAAAGTATTCACCTCAATGGAAATGACTAAAAAATCATTACCATCATTACTGAAATGAGAAAACTCTTCAATTTTTTTTTCTTTCATTTCGATGAGATATTCATCCATGAGGTCAACAGGGTTGTTCGGATCTAATTTGGCCAAATGGTCATTAATAAAAGGCTGAAAGATAGAAAGTGAAGATTTATCATAAATTATTTCCGAATACTTTCATTTATATTTCATTTAAGTTCATACCTTTAAAATTTATGTCACTGAATCGCTACTGCTGAAAAATATCACCTTTTGCGTTTACAGCAACATGTACTGGCAGAGCTGGGCAATAAATACATTGAATGTATTTAAATACTAAATACTAAATACATGGGAGAAATGTATTTAAATACTAAATACTAAATACATTTTACGAATGTATTTAGATACTAAATACAAAATACATCAATTGTATTTAAATACATTTGTAAATACATTTTAAATACATACAAATTTTAACATACGCATTCACTAATTCATGTTTTGATAAATTTCTACTTTAGGGGACACGGTGAATTTCGAAATAAATACACCACTCGATAGATCAGACGATTTTAAAAGCTTTTTCATCAATGAATTTTCCATCGCAAATTGGATTGATTGCAACGAGTTAGTTACACAGGCCCACTTAAGGCAGAGCCGTTTTGTACGATTATTCGGTCAATTTCAAGATATTTTTTGATGTCTAAAAAAACACTTACCTTCAGATGAGTGTACAGATTCGTTGTAGCATTGCTTGCAGCAGAGACTTCGTGTTTACACAGCAAGCAGGTGCACTTTACCTTATTACCGTCTTTAGATTTAATTTTAAAGTATTTTCCATCCAGAGGGTGCACTAAATTATCTGCAGATATATCACTGTTTGATTCACCGGATTTGCTTGTTGAAGCCATGACACGCACACGATAAAGAAATCAACCGCTTTCGACTAAGAGTGGCACACAACTGATTGAACTGACACGTTGAAACATGAACCATGCTGTACTACACTGTCGACGCGTCGTACTGTGCTAGTACAGAACGTGTATTAAACCAGTAAAAGTATTTACATTTTTATATTTTGAGTATTTAAATACATTGTATTTAAATACTCATTAAAGTATTTAAATACTATATTTAAATACATGAAAAACAATGTATTTATAAATACAGTTCTAAATACACAAATGTATTTAAATACGTATTTAAATACAAATGTATTTAAATACTGCCCAGCTCTGTGTACTGGGCATAAGAGGTGAAATCACAAAATACTTTCATAGAAAATGGAGAAATTCAAACGACAAGAAATAAACGTAACATATGACAAAAATGTAATATTACCTCTGATTTGTTTTAGTAATTTGAACTGAGAACATTTGAGAACTCACTTGGACAATGACTGTGAAATTCTGCACAGCCATGTTTAACATTTCCTGACCCGTGAGATAATTCAAAAGACGTTTTGGAAGGATATACTTTATTGAATGGGAAGAATTCTGTTGCCACCATAAAGAAAGATGTCTCCTGAAGTTTGTTTAATTTGTTCATAAATTCTTCAACTTGTTTGTGAGACATTTCATATCTATGACCTAAAATGGAAAACGAAATGTACGAGTGTAATTCTGGAAATCAAATTTATGGAAAGATGTTTTGTATACGATATTTTTGTTTGCCTTTAAGAATCACCTTTTCCTTTCTCAATACAACGATAAAAATTAAAATTATTATTTGAGTTTACTTTCTAATTTTACTGTAAATGGCATCTAAAAGAGTTAATATTTACTAGCTTTCCTTCTTCAAAGTATATAGAAATGATCTTAGGTGCAACAACTCAATGGAAAAAAAATTACATTTACCTTTACAGTAAAACAGGCATGGAGCAATTATTCAGTCAATGTAATTAATTACAATTACAATTACTTGACATATTCTCAATTACAATTACAATTACTGTAGATGGTGGAATACTTAATTACAATTACAATTACAATTACTTGACATATTCTCAATTACAATTACAATTACTGTAGATGGTGGAATACTTAATTACAATTACAATTACTTAGTAAAGTAATTAATTACAATTATAATTACATTTGCAAAGAATTACATTTTTTTTCATAAATACACACTATTTAATTTGTGCCATGCTTTTCTACCTCGTATTTTTAATTCCATTTTCAGTTTTGGTTATCATTTTGAATGAAAACTAGATAATATTAGGTCAATAAAATGTACTCTTTCTTTTTTTAACATTGCACGGAACTGTATTTTTCATCAAGTAGTTCTTGCTATGGACAATTGAACATTGGACATATGTATGTGATATGGTCAAATGAAACCAAAGATAAGGCAGTCAAAATATACTAATATAAAACAAAAGAACTTCCATTTATTTCATTAAAATAATAAGAGCAAAAATGTGGCACTTTAGTTAGAAACATTTGAAATAAATGGAACATTTTATTTCAAATGAAAAGCATAACATTTTATTTCAAAAGAAAGCTCCCTGAGACATGATGAGCAAGTAGTTTAAACTATAAGTATGACCCATTAACTTTAATATTTATGTAATTGAAAGTAATTTACTGTAATTGTATCAATTACCTTGGTTTCCTAATCTAATTAATTACAATTACATGTTAGTCAATTACAATTACTTGTCAATTACATGAAAAAATGTAATTAATTACAATCACTTACAATTACAAATTACAAATACCTCATACCTGTAGTGAAAAAGTGAATAAACCATACATTTAATTTATGAAAGGCAAACGTTTCCCTTGTTCCAGTCTTTTATGTATCTTCTCTTCTTTTTCAACATTATCTTGTCCCGTTTGTACTACTTTTCTGTTTCTCCATTCACTCGAAGTAAACGTAGCCATAGAAACCAATTATTTTATTATTGATTCTGGTCATCACTTTTCTATCTTTTCTCCCCAAGTCGATGCATTCATAGTGCTTAAATGCATTGCAAAGTATGCGTTTTAGGCTTTTGGTTTCGTTAACTCCGTGTTTACAGTAGTAGACATAGCAGTATAACAGTACATTCCTCGAGGCACAGTTAAATGATAGTTTGGTCTTGTTTAATTTCCTGTTTTCATAATGTTTTTCGTATTTATTCCGCTTATTCGTATTTTTATTCTACATTTTTTCTTTTTTTCCTATTTGCAACCGTTTTCGGCGAACTGTCAACTTTCTTCCTTTTGAAATTTGAGACTACCTTCGTTCATGACCTAATTCCCGTTTTAGTTTTTCTCCACTTTTAGAACTGCGCTCTGGGGCCTTTAATTCGTTGTTTTTTTCTAATTTTAATTGTGATATATCTTTTTTTATTTCTATACACTCTATTGCACTTACTTTTACTTAATTTCCGCGGATGCACTGATACTTTATAAACATTGTGGTGCGGGTAGAATTAACCGCCGAACTGATATGTACTTGTTAGTTTAATGCCAATAAAGAGAGAAATTAAAGAGCCCATTCAGCAAGAGTTACAAAATACAAAAACACACACAGACACACGCATATATTACGCATATATTCACGCATACATTCCACACACAGACACATGTGTGTATATATATATATAAATATATATATATTATACACACACACACACACACACACACACATATATATATATATATATATATATAGAGAGAGAGAGAGAGAGAGAGCGAGAGAGAATAGTTTACTAATAATCACAAATTACAAATCCCAATAAATCCTCATGTAGTTCAGTGATATAAACCTAACAATTACCCACAAAAGGAAATAAAGAGAATATTCCTATAAACGGCTTTTGCGTCGGAGGACCTTTTTCCTCTCTTGCTAATCTCACTCACAGCCCAAGTGTCGAAAAGGCGCAGTACCTTCTGCGCATTGTTTAAAGTGACTCATTAAGAAAATATATTCCAAAGTTATACGTGAGTGTTTTCATTAATTAAATTCTTTGAATTATACAGTAATTAACGCATCACTTAAGTTATTATAATAAATTAATTTAGATGAGAAAGACGTCAGATATTCATTCACAACGCAATTCTTTCGACTCATATCCTCAAATTAAGCGGCTCCGAAAACGTTGCTTACATCACTTTCTGTAAGTCCTTCCTTGTTTTCAGTTTTATTTACTTTGTTTATATATGTTTTTGGATAATGCATGCAGGACTTTATATATATATATGAAACTTAATTCATTAACTTTGTGTATATATACAAATACATACTGCTTATAATATATATGGGATGAATTTCACAATTAAACACGTGAAATAAATGAATGATGCAAACCCAAGGAGTATATATAAATATATATCAGTGGCATGCGGTGGGTGTGTCCACAGGGTAAGCGGTAGCTGCAAATATATATACACAGACCTATATACATATATATATATATATATATATATATATATATATATATACAGACCTCGTATATAGTTTATACTGTTTATACTGATATATATATATATATATATATATATATATATCAGTATAAACAATATAAACTGTATACGAGGTCTGTTCAAAAAGTAGCCGGACAGGGCCCAAAACCGCTACCCCCCTCCCGCTCCCCCAGTACAGCAGCCTTCATATTCGCTGGATTTGGCTCCATGCGACTTTTTTTTTGTTTCCGATGGTCAAACAAACCCTGAAAGGACCAATTCCATGATGTTGGTCTTTATTGGTCTGAAACATTATAACATGTTGGAACCATTAAAAGAAATTCGACGGAGCAGCTTTTGGCCATTCCTAAAAGACAAAAGTGCTTTGAGCGAGATTAAGCCCCCAAACCCTATAAATACCATATTCTGTCTATAATCGCATCATTCCGGATACTTTTTGAACAAATCTCGTATATTACTTGTTTAGTAAGTGTCTTATTTTTATTTTTATTTCAGTCATAATTGTTTTATACTGTATATATTTATTATTGTTTGTGTTATCTTATCGCTCATTATCTTCAAAAATATTATACTATTTTATGGGATTTATAGCTTGCAACTAAAGCTTATCATTATCATTATCATATACATACATACATATACAGTGTGTGTGTGTGTGTGTGTGTGTGTGTGTATATATATATGTGTGTGTGTGTGTGTGTGTGTATATATATATATATATATATATATATATATTATATATATATATATATAGGGCGCCCGGTAGCTCAGTGGTTACGGTGCCGTACTCTGAGCGGTGAAGCTGTGGTTCGCTCCCGTTTGCTGGCTGCTGGATTGTTTGAATTGATCACTTATTGTATTAATGCTCGGGCTAAGGGTGATCCTTGGGGCACACTCACTCACTCACACATCGTGAGAAAATGAGCCTCTTGAAATAACTGCAGACAAACTAATGAAAGTCAAAACCTTCGTATGAAGAGAATTTATTTTTTTTATTTTGTAAATCGATTAATTTCGTTCTATTCCCAAGAGGAATTTATAAAAAAAATGATAGAAGTTGAAAATCTGAGCGATCTTAAGAGTAGTGAACTCTAAACTTTGGTGGACGCCATCAAAAGCATAACTACTCGTAAAAAGCTGAATGAAAAGCATCATATCTCTGTCCAATCGTTTCATTTTACATGGAAATAAAAAATACGAGTATAAACAATAGATATCTTGCTTTCACAGTGAAGATAGTAACGTAATAGAAGTCTCTGTTTTGATAGTTTTGCGGACAGGATGAGAGTAGTGGACTGGGATAATTTATTTATGGGTAATGATGCAAATTTTCATTGGGAGGCGTTTAAAGAAAGTTTTTTGAATATCGAAAGGGAGTTTATTCCGCGTAGACCCAAGCGCGCTAGAAATCATGGTAGGCCCAAGTGGTGGACTAGGGAAATAGGGGAGTTCATAAACGAGCGTAACAGAGCGTATATAGACTTAATAAACGCAATGGCACGGTAGCTAACTTTAATAGATATATCGAGCTTAGACGTCACGTTAAAAGATCTGTTAGGAATGCTAAGCGTAATTTTGAGATAGCCTACTTGTAGCTGCAGATAGTAAACATAATCCGAAAACGTTTTTGACTACGTCAATAATCGTAAGCCGATAAAAGATAACATAGGCCCTCTAGTGGACGCTAACGGCGCTTTGGCTTCCGACGCTCAGGCGATGCGGGTATTTTTAATAACTTTTTTGCAACAGTGTTTACCGTTGAAGACGTAAATAATGTCCCCGACGTGGACGATGTCGTTCCATTTAGTAGCGAGGCTATTTTGAATGAAATACAGTAACTGTTTACAAAGGTAAGATTGCGCGTTATATCGCTAAGCTAAAAGTTAGCAAGGCTCCAGGCACTGACGCGCTTTATTCTAGACATTTGAAAGATTTGAAAGACGTTATCGTAGGCCCATTAAGAAAAAGTTTTAATAAGTCATTGGAAGCGGGGATTATTCCTGAAGACTTCAAATTAGCTAACGTTACGCCCATTCTTAAAAAAGGCGACCGCACCGTAGCTAGCAATTATAGGCCTATTAACTTAACGTCAATTGTCGGTAAACTTTTGGAATCCGTAGTTAGGATCGTATCATCGATCACTTAGAAAGTCGCGATTTGATTAATAGAAGTCAGTATGGGTTTCGATCCCATAAATCTTGTTTAACTAATTTGTTAGAGTTTTATAATGAAATAGTTCGCGAATACGATAGGCATAGAGCGGCTGACGTTATTTATTTAGACTTTAAAAAAGCGTTCGATACAGTTCCGTATAGAAGATTAATTGCGAAGGTTAAAGCAGTATACGCAGTAGGTATACGCAGTCAGGTAGCTAACTGGTCAGCTGTTAGAGGAATGGTTTCGTGCCAGAAAATAGAGGGTGAAAGGGGTGGGGGTAATGGGGAGGGGGTTATGGGGAGAGGGGTGGGGGTAATGGGGAGGGGGTTATGGGGGAGAGGGGTGGGGGTAATGGGGAGGGGGTTATGGGGGAGAGGGGTGGGAGTAATATGGTAGGGGTTATGCAACAAGGGGGTGGGGGTTAGACCCCAAGTTGCATAAAGGGGGGGGTGAGGTTTTTTTTGCATGCATGTCTGTAGTTTGCATGGTATGACAGTGTTTCTTTGAGTTAAGACTGTGTTTGCATGGTTTGTAAGCGTTCTTATTTTACTTCTTTTCATTTTTCACCCCTTTCCTATTCTCTTCGACTATTTTTCCGACTTGTCGGCAGTGGCCGGCGAATGATGATGATGAGTCTTTCTTTCTCTTTTTCTGAATGAATGTTAACCCACGAATGATAGGTTTTGCTACTTACTTAACCCCTTATTATCTTCTTTTAACGCCCTATTCTCTTCTTTTAATCCCCTACTCTCTTCTTTCTCTCGAGCTAACCTTAGAGTGGATCTTAGGGTCTTTGTTAGCCTTAGCTTCTGTAGATCTGTAGAACGTATCCCCGAGTATCTCATAAAGAGTAATTGGTATTATCGTCACTCATTATATTGTGTCGCAGTTTCGATATACAGAAAAGTTACACGAATTCACTTTAGCTCCTCAGACTTCATCTCTGAAATAATAATAATGATAATAATAATAATTAATTATTATTATTATTATCATTATTCTTATTATTATTATTTATTATTGATTATTGTTATTATCATTATTATCCATATTTATATTATTGTTATTAATTATTATTATCATTATTATTCTTCTTCTTATTATTATTATTATTATTATTATTACTATTATTATTATTATTTTTAGAGGAAGGGCGACAAATATGGAATACCATTTTCATTTTGTTTTTGTGAAAAATTTATTTGTATAATGCAACAACGAATACTGAAACACTGGAACTGTTTTTGAAATGATACCGGTTACCTTTCATGACAAAAAGAATGCACTTATGACACGGTAGTATAAAAAAGAGAAAAACAAACAAACAGCGAGTTTTCCATGACATACAAAAAAAAGGGTTCAAATATGGAATACCGAAACCAAATATCAAGACCACAAAGATAACTTTGGTACTTTTCTTACTTACAAAAATCACATCATAGAAACCTGAATTATAGCCTGCACATTCTACGTGACATCACTGCTCACATATCATACACAAAAACCATTGTTCACCTTTACAATCGTCTACAAAACAAACACTCTGCATTTTTATGATTTGTAGGTTTATTTTTAGGTAACTCTACATCGTCGCAACTAGAATTGTCTCTCAGGCTAAAATCACTCCCAGATGTTAAACTTTCCGCATCTCTCTGGAAGAGCTGACGGGCCGTACGCTAGGGTGTATCATGCTCACTAAAGCGCGAATTTCAAGATTGGCAGTATGTATTCCTATGTAAAATTAAATTTTAGGAGGGGTTTGTTTTCTTGAACTTTTGCTAAAAATCACGTTTAAGTGTTCAAATTTCCACTTTTTCGTTTTCTGGTTATGTACAGAACAGCTGTGCAGGACATACACTGTAGTACAAATGTAACAGACCGGTTTCTTACCAAACAAAACCATTGTAACAGCTGTTATAGGCTACTAGAGTTTCACTGTGATAATTTTCTATGCTTCAGATACAAAGCTTGGTGAAGATTGTGAGCCACCATGACTAAGCAAGGACGAAAGACCAGAAAAAGTTCTGGTTCAAAGCTGAGTGATCTGGTGGGTCCAGAGAGGAGATCAAGGGAATTTTCTTTGATGGAAAACAAGATAAGAAGACAAAGATCATGAGGTACAATGAAAAAACTGGCCGCTTCCATCCTATTACAACTGAAGAGAACTATAGTGTTACCTGGGAACCTGACGGGGAGTACCTCTTCCATTGTACACCAGAAAAACCTGAAGGAAATGAGAAACCTGCACTGAAGGTAGCTCAGGCTCTGTTTGAGTGGATTAGTGCTCATGGTGCTAAAGATACTATTGTGGTCCTTGGTGGTGACTCCACCAACACAAACACAGGACCTGATGGAGGAGCCATCACTCACTTGGAGAGACTGCTAGGTCACAAGTGTCACTGGCTGATATACCAATTGCATATTAATGAACTCAGCCTCAGGCACATGATCATCAAGCTTGATGGTCCCTACACGCAAAAGTCTGGGTTCAGTGGCCCAATAGGAAAATGTTTGGAGAAGATCAATGACATACCTGTCAACTTTAGCTTCAAGGCTCTGCCAGGAGAAGAAGATATAATTGAACTGCCAGAAGACATTGTACAGAACCTTAGCACTGACCAGAAGAACTGCTACCGACTGATCAAAGCTCTCAAGACAGGAGATTTGAGCAAGGAAGTTGCTGGTCTTAAGTGTGGCCCATTGAATCAGTCACGCTGGCTGACTAAAGGTGAGGCTCTGTTGATGCTGTGGATGAGGCAGCATGGTCTGAAGGGGGAAGTGTTGAAGAAGCTGAAGGTGCTGCTGAAGTTCCGCCTGGACTTCTACTTCAAGATGTATTTTGAGATCAAGGTGAAGCACCACATGAGGTATGGACCTCACCATATTGTGACCGCTCTGGGACTGCTGAGAAGCCAGACCTCTGAAGTCAGGACATAATCACTCATGTGATAGTTCGTGGAGCATATCATGCTCACAGTGAGAACCTCATTGCCTCTCTCCTGTGCAGTGAAGATGAGGAGGAGAGGGCATGGGGAGTTGAGATGATCAAGAAGATCAGAGGTAAGTCTGAGTATGGAGACATGAGTCTGAGAACTCATAGACACCCTAAACTGAATTGTGATGCCACTTCTCCAATTACTCTGATTAATTGGGATGAGGAGAACCTTTATGAGCCACTCTTCACTTGTAAGATGTCAAGAGGAGAAGTTCAGGAGTTTCTCAGGTCTCCACTTGAAGTTGAGAACTTCTCAGTTCACACTCAAAGCTGTGAAAGAGCAGTCCAGGAAGTTTCAGCTGCAGCTCATGCAGTGTATGGGCAAGAGAGAAGAGATGGCTTTGTTCATGCTAGGATAGATCACAGAGAATTGTTGCCAAACATTTTAAAGAAACAGATTTTCAATAAGAGTTAAGAGATAAATAATTTATTTTACCTTCACATAAACCAGCGCTTCTCAACCTTTTTTTTTCATTAGTATTATTATGGCACCACCTTTCCTGACGCAGCGCCCCTCTAGTAAATCAGCTGCAATTTTCTTTGGCAGAAAGAGCACCAAAATTTTGTACCTACCTATATGAAATCGTTTTTGTAGGAATTTGTATACATTCTTTTGTATGAAAGAAAAACAATTTTCGATTACACCATGTGAAAACGTATAAAATTTTGCACAAAATGTAATTAATTTCATAAAAGCATATCTCTTTACTTGGCTTAAAAAAAATTGTGTATTGCTTTTTATTGGACCCCCCCTGTATATATATATATATATAATATATATATATTATATATATATATATATATATATATATAGTCATGCGGGTTGCTTCTACGAGCTTCATTTAATATTTAGGAGAAATCCAATGACAAGGAAATGTAAATGCCATGAAAAGTCTTCTTTAATGCGCAACGTTTCGAGCAATACGCTCATCTTCAGGCTGTTTTAACAATGTGAAATTAAAATCAATATTGAATGAAAAACAAAACAGAAAATTTCTATAACCTATTCGTAAGACAAATTTAAAGACTGAGAAAAGAGGGTTAATTCTAAGTTATACAGATTTACATATAAAAATTAAGAAGTTATTTTAAATACATGTAGTAAATGTGAAATTAATACACTGGAAAAATTACCAATAGTACACTGGAACAATGGAACTATCTACCTTACACTGCAGTATCCGAGGCTGACTAATTTGAGCAGAGACAAAGAACGGGAAACACGAGAAATGGCGAGGGCGATTGGGGAAGGAGGATTATAAGGAATTGGGGAAGGAGGAGGATCATAGCAAATTGAGAGGGACGGCCGATGAGTCAACATTCAGACTAGGAGACAATGCTTTAATGAACAGCGATTCTAAAATTCTTAGTGAGTTGGGACAAGTATTACAACCAAGAATTTTAAAATTGTCTAAAGTGCATCAATTTTACATTTAATGCTGTGTTCACGAATACTCGAGGCTTCTTTAGTTTTTAAAATTTTACCTGTTCGGCCACTTATTCCCATATGCGAATAAAATCTAGCCCTGAGAGAGCGAACAGTGCTGCCGATGTAATTCCCAAGGAGACACCTGGGGCAGGTAAATAAATATACAACACCGCTACGCAACGAGTCAGGGGTTCGATCCTTCGCTGAGAAAAAGCTACCTAAAGACGTTTTATTAATAAATATGATGCGGAAATCAGTATGATAAAAAAATTTCCTTAACAATTTTGTAAATTTAAGCTTAAATTCCTTATTCAAAGGACCATTTCAGGTACCAAGAAATATTTTATATCCTTCGGCACTGTAATACATGGAAGTTGAGGGCTATAAACATTATTTAAGAAGGATCTAATTAGTTTGTCTACATATTGAACAGGAAAACTATTATTAGTAAAGTATGATCTTAGATTATTAAATTCATCATTAAGTAAGGTAAAATTAGAGGTCAAATTATATCCTCTGAACAGGAGAGTTTTAATACAAGACATCTTATAGTTGAAATCAGTAAAACTAAAAAAATTCATGCCCAAACCAGTGAAAGTGGGTTTCCTGTAAACTGATGTAGTAATAGAATCACCGTTTTTCGAAATTAAAAGATCTAAGAAGGGGAGGGAGCCATTTTGCTCAGTTTCCATTGTATACGTTATATTGGGGTGCAAAGAATTTAGGAAGTTAAAGAATTGTTGCGCTTGTACCGCATTATCAAAGACTGCTATCGAATCATCAACGAAGCGTCGATAGAAAATTGGCTTGAGATGAGTGGGAGATTGTCTAAAAATTACACTTTCTAAATGAGTCATAAAAAAGTCAGCTGCTAACGGTCCGACTGGTGATCCCATCCCTACCCCATCAATTTGTTGGTAAACCTTATTGTTGAAAGTGAAATAGCATTGTTTGAAGACCAATTCTAAAAGTTCCTTCAAATGAGACAATGAAAAACCATGAAAATTATCAACTGAGCTAAAAACCCTATCTAAAATAATGGCAATAGTTTCAGATACAGGTACATTTGTGAAAAGTGACTTTACATCAAAACTGACAAAAAACTTTTTTGAATCGAAGTTTTTACCAAGGAGGTCTTTTTGGAATTCAAACGAGTTATTTATAGTGTAAGCATTTTTCGCAAAGGGGGACAGGAGACGAACAACAAATTTTGCCAATTGAAAGGTGGGTAAGTTATACGAAGCTAAAATAGGACGGAGAGGTGTTCCAGCTTTATGGATTTTAGGCAGACAGTATAATTGAGCAAGATTAGCACCAGATGCGAACAACTGAGAGTAAGTATCATTTTTTATTATCTTTAAGGACTTTAGTCGTGACAGAAATCTATTAACCTGGTCTTCTAACCTTACAATGACTAGACAAGGGTAACGGAGTGGTTATTTTGAATAAATCGGACTACATAAACAAAACTAATGAAATCCTAAGTGATCTTACTAAATTCAAACAAATTCTAGAACCTGTAAATAAAGTCAGATACACACACACACACACCACACACACACACAATATATATATATATATATATATATATATATATATATATATAATAACCAGGCTACTGGTATAAAAAGAAATCATAATGATCTCTATATTAATTCCAAACGTTTCGTGAGTGAGGAACAAGGAGAAAGGTTCCACCAGGATATCAAGACTATGTAAAAAAGATACCAAATTACCAAGGAAGGTGGGATGTCAACATGGTGGCAGACGACTGCTGGTCTCTGAAATGGGAAGGCTCGGAAGAAATGCAGCACAAGAAGCGAGCAAAAAAACGACGATTTTCTCCTACTGATCAATCGGTTGCTACATAATCTGGACACGGAGAACGGTCTCCCATTCAACTACTACCCAGACGCAATGTCGCTTAACTTTGCTGATTAATGGGAAGCGGTGTAACCGCTTGAATCTGCAACTTGTATAACAATTTCCTATTTCTTCCGAAATGACATTGTGATTCTAACCAAATTTTCAAACGCTGAAAACCAAAAGTAGTGTCACGCAAAACACTTAGATTAGGCCACAGTGTTGGTTTATAAGAAACAATATCTAAATACATTGACAGTAATTCAACTATTTATAGCTGTTTCCTAGATATAAGTAAAGCATATGATAGGGTGAACCACAATATTTTGTTTGAAAAACTAGTATTCCCACCAATCTTTCACCGTTAGGTGGGGCAATGTACTATCCGAGTGTTTTGGCTCCTCTTGCGGGGTGAGACAAGGCTCCTTGCTCTCCCCTATGCTGTTTAATGTGTATATTGACGGATTAATTGCTTCACTTAATGAGGCAACAGTGGGATGTTGTATAGATAAGACAAGGATAAATAACTTAGTTTATGCCGATGATATGATGTTAATAATTCTTTCTTTTAAAGGTCTGGATCGGCTACTAAAAGTCTGCGAAGTGTATTCGCAGAAACATGATATTCTTTTTAATGTTACAAAAACTAAGGTTATGCAATTTCATCCTAAAAGCTGTAATCAGCCAGCTGATATAAGGTTTAAAACGAATGGTGAAGTAATTGAGGAAGTACAAGTTTAAGTATTTGGGTCAAACTATTACCAAATCCTTGAGTGGTGACTCGGATATAAGAAAACAATCTCGAAGCCTGTGTGCTAAAGCGAATATGACCATAAGGAGCTTTCGATTTTGTACAAGTGAAGCTAAAGGCACTCTCTTTCGTACTTTCTGCAGTAATATATACGGACAGCAACTCTGGGTGAATTATAAAAAAGGGTTCTGGCAGAACCGTAAATTTTCTGTACAACAGGTCTTTTAGACTCTTACATAAATTACCCCCGAGATGCTCAGCTTCGCAAATGTTTGCTACCCGCAATGTCCCGAACTTCCAGGAGGTAACAAGACGTGCTCGATACAGTCTAATGCAAAGAATTAAAAATTCAACCAATCTGATTATCCAAGCTATCCATGAGTCCTGCCATTTATCCTCTAAGCTATGGAATTCTTGGTACGAAAACGTCTGTCTGTAGCTCCACTTAATTTCAACATTACAGTATTATTTCTAATCAATTGTATATATTTCTATCCTTAGTATGTGAACTGTCATTGTATTAATAATATTTGTCATATGGACTATAGTCTGCCAATAAACCTTTTCATTTCATTTTCATAATGATTTACATGTAATTATAAACAAGGATCGAGTTGGGCGGACATCGGAATAACGCACATCATTTTTGAAAAATAATTTGAACATTTTTTTTTTACATTTTTTCTTAAAAAAAAAAAAAAACAGGGCATACAGTTGACCTAACCGGGCCTTCAATGTTATTCCGATGTCCGCCATTGAAGGTCCGGTTAGGTCAACTGTATGCCCTTGACAAATGGTTAGGTTAAGTTGTGTTATTTTCGTTAGTTTTAACGAAAATAATACGTCTTAACTTAACCACTTGTCAAGCGTATACAATTGACCTAACCAAGCATACAGTTGACCTAACTGGGCCTTCAATGGTGGACATCGGAAAAACATTGAAGGCCCGGTTAGGTCAACTGTATGCCCTAACCGGGCTGAAACCTATAAATCCAAGAAGTTATGGAAAAATAAATATTTTATTTATGGAAAAATACAATATCACGACTTAACTTAACCAATTGTCAAGGGCATACAGTTGACCTAACCGCGCATTCAATTAACCTTTGTGGTATCCAACGCCATAAACATTTTATTTTTCCATAACTTCTTGAATTTACAGGTTTCAGCATATGCTGATTTTAAATCTGTTAAGAAATAAATGTTTTAAAATTTTTCACAATTTTTTTTCTAAAAAATTTATTTAACAAATTTAAAATTAGCATATGCTGAAACCTGTAAATCCAAGAAATTATGGAAAAATAAAATGTTTTTGAAGATGGTGTACTTTTTCCAATGTCCGCCTCGAGTTGACTTAATTGCGTTCCAATACTAAGTTCCTTATATTTTGAGTGATTTTCTTGATAGGTTTTGGTTAACATGCCTAACAGAATCAATGCAACCACTGATGCTTATGGAAAGGTTCACTAAGTATTCAACCCACGATAAACATTCAATTGCTTTAACTTTTTATTCCAAACTTTTAGCCACGAATGTATAACTAGAATTTCCAGAAAATTCCAATAATGCGTTTCCAATATACTTGTTACATCATCTGGAGCCTTTAAATAAAATCTTAGTGTTAATTTAAAATCTATATTATTACTGCATTGAATTCATCTTTAACATGCAAGTGATCCCATACCGCAAAACACTAAATTCTCCACACGAAATTCATTGCTAAGTAAATACTGAAGTCAGCGGGTATGCTGGATCGAAAGTTTTCATTCTTTAAATAGTATTTTATTTTCAGTACTTAGTTTTCAGGTGATGAAATAATCAAATCAATTTGTCAATTAACTGGACGGACGTAAATATATGATAGTTCTAGGACATGCCAGTTCAGCAAGGTAAATCACCAAAGTATTATTATTTGCTCCCTCTTAATGTTAGAGATGGACATGCGCTTAGTCAAAACAACGAGCTCAAATTTGAATCGACTCCTTTCAAACCGAAGCTCTGTTAGTGGAGATACAACATCCTATAATCCAACGCTGTCCAACTCCAAACTATTGAGTACCAGATTGTATATTTTCATTCGCAGTCCATTTGCAAGTCGGCGACTGCAATGCCAAATAACGGTCTAAAAGTTCGGTCCAATGCTGAAGCGAATCGATTCAGATACGATGAGAGGCATTTAATAAGAAAGGACAACGCTTTTAAGAGAGAAATTCTAACCGAAACATGACACAAACATGAAGTTTTGTTTGCAAGGTCTTACCACGTTTCTTTGAAATCCTCACTGCGAATTACTACTAGAAATAGTAATCCAATGGAATGCTACTTCTAAACACACAGAACACACACACACACACACACACACTTTTAAACTAATACATTTAAGCGAGATCACTGATGACAAAAATGTTTTCATCGCAATAGAGCAGTACCTTCTGCTGAAAAAAATAATAAAAGCCCAGTAGGCTTTAATTATTTTTATGATTCCTAAATGTTATTTTAATGGTATTTTTGTTTTAAATTAAGTAAAGTGAGATAAGGAAAGGCTAGAGTAGGTATGGGTAGCCCCATTAATAATGGAATAAAATAAATTCTAAGTGAAATATTAAATACAATTAAAACCGCATTTATGATTTCCAAAATAAAAAACTGTCAAATCGAATACAGGCTCTTCTTCTTTTGATCGAATTTCAACTGTCAGTCGCGAGAAAGGACAGTTCCAGAAAATTCGGTCACATGACCATCAATCTAATCAAGGCAAGTGTCCATAATTATTAAATGTCTTTTAATACAAACCCATTTAAACGCATGGTCGTTATATAAACGCCATGCATAATTTCACAATTATCAACGTTGCAGCTCATCTTCCAATTTCTGCCTATTCTTTCTTCATCTTTATTTAGGTCGTTTTTGAAACTTTACTACTCTGGTCATTACATATTTTACCGCTCACCTTCGTATCATACACAGCTTTTGAAATATTACTGTTTAAATTTCTGGTATAGTACAGTCGGTAACGCTCATACGCTTTTCCTTGTTTTCATTCCCATTCATTATTCGTTATACCAAGCGCTTTAAATGAGCTTTCCTGTCGATCGCTTCTGGGGAACTTTGTCAAATGCGTTTGGAAAATTACATATTAAATCTACTATCCTAGTTTCATTCTGTACATAAATGACTTGTTGAAATGTCTTCGGCAGTTACCTCTAAATAAGCGTTTTCATTTCCTTGTTTAATCGTTAGTAATCTCGGTAAAAGAATCCAGTTATTTTTTCCAGTAAATAACACATTATTTCTTACAAAACTGATAGAAATATACGAGTACAAAGATAAGGTGTGAATAAAACACGTGCGATAGGAAAAGCAATTTTTAGGCATTAAGTTTATAAAGGAAGTAAAGAATTATCATTGCATTTTTAATTAAGTTATTTTTGACAGATTTTATTGGTAAATTAAATCGCAGCAGTGTGGGTATGGAAGATACTCATTTCTAGGTATACATCTGAAATTGAGATTATAAATTAATATTGCAAAGTAAGGTAGAAACACTTACTAGAGCTGTACAACCTATTTAGGTGAAAGTTGTCTAAAACTTGTTTATTTACAGATTTACAGGTAAAGAAATTCCTTAAGCTTCACTCTAGACAAGGCGAAGAAGAAAACCAGTATTTGCTTTGATTTAGTTTGTGGAAATGCAGCGCCGTTTTATGAATTATTATATCGCGATTATAAAAGAAACATTACTAGTATATTTAAGAGGGGGAGAGATAGAGAATCTTTCTTAACGTTTTGAAAAAAATATAATTATCAATTAAAACAGCAGCCCTAAAACTGCAAAGAAAGAGCCTCCTGCACATGGTACACGCTGAGACACCCGCATGGTTTTGCTCAGGCGTGAATCTATCGTCCCCTTTGTGACGATCTCCTATCTCAATCTTCCTTTTAGCTGTTCTCTTTACCTCCTACCGAACTGGTTTCCTCTTTCTTCCTTCTTTAATGGTTTCAACGACCGAATGTCTACGGTATAATAAAAGGTTTAGCTAAAAACCAATTCTGATGAGGATGGAAAAGGAATAGTGAAGAACGACGCTTGTTGGGGGTCTCATTTCCCAAAATGGTGGGGTTTATTTTTGTCTTTTAACTCTCAGAAGAGAAGAGTGCATAGACAAGCTAAATATAACTTAAAATAAAATTGCATGCAAAAGTTTTCTTTTTTAAAAACAATTCTAAAACTTGTACATTAAAGTCAAATTATTACGAATGCAAATTGACAGAAGAAAATTGTTCAAAATATGAGCAAATGATAAAACTAACATTTGAATTACTCTGTGATGAACGAAAAGCAACATTTATACAATATGTTCAATAACACGACCTTCAATTACTTCATCTGAATTTTAGGGGCTTAACAAAGGTTAGGGTTGCCAATTGCACTTAATTTAACGAATCATATATACAACGTACCCGATCATAGAAAAGTCGTGATCGACACCATTTTTGTCGCACGTCATTTCATAACATCCACATTGCCCATTACGAGTTTCTCCGTCAGGAAGAATGACTTGATTTCCGCAAATGTCCTGTGTGACACACATTCCAGGATATTCTAAAACCAATATAAGTTAAACTATTACTTTTGTAAAGAATAATTAGTATTTTAATAAGTTCTAACGTCCTATTCCTTTACTATAATTAGAATAACAATAATTCCATTCTGATTTGTATGAAATTTTAGTCCGACAAAATGGAGCGAGTATTTAAAAGTTAAACAAAATTAGTTTTTTTGTTTTTTTTAACTTTCGGTTAAAGAAAGATTTTCATATTATTTAAGGATTTCAATATCGGCGTTGCAAGATGTACATTTTACAAGAACAATCTTTCACTTGTTATCAAATGAATGATTCTTTGAGAACTTGCATTTCGGATACGTACTGTATACTGTAGACTCAGGCAGTGTTTCCCAACCGGGGGCCATGGCACATTTGAAGGGGGCCACAGGAAAATGTTATTTTGTAAAATAGAGTTAAATCTGCATATTACCTACTGAAAATAATGCTTATGGGGGCCACAGGAAAAAATAAGGTTCCTAAGGGGGGCCATAAGCCAAAACCGGTTGGGAACCACTGCAGTGTAGAGCAATAAGTAATGATATCCCTTCATGTCTCACTTGGATTCTCCGGTAAAATCGTGAAAGTGGCCCAGCCTTCAGAGTGCCCCCAAAGAGTGGAGAGATAACAAATCATAATTACACACAAATTCATTTTAAACCTTGATGTGTAAAAAACCCTGAAAGAGGAATATATATATAATATATATGGTAAATAACGGATTTCTTTTATGTTCTGAAAAAAGGGACCGGTACTGCGTACCTTTGCGTACCGCCAGAAAAAAGCACTCTCTCTATATATATTTAAAATAATAATAATAATAATAATAATAATAATAATAATAATAATAATAATAATAATGTGGTGCACCTTCATATCTCATTCCTGTTCTCAGCCATGCTTATTTATAGTTATATTCATACAGAGTTTATGAGGGAATACATCACTCCTTGTCAAAAATAAATATGGGGACATTCTATCCAGAGATAATCACAGATGTATTACCGTTGGATCCTGCTTTTCAAAACTACTTGGGAAAAACTCTTCCTGGGCAGACTGAGTAATTATTTATGGACGTCTCCTTGTCAGTTTCTTTTAAAAAGTTCACTCGAATGATTTGTGTATTTATATTTTAAAGAAAATTGTGTTTAAATATAATGACAGTAATTGAACATTTATATTTTTTATGCGGAAAGGCGAGCACCTCTCATAAAAGGAGAAAGAGAGAGCCGAAATCGAGGACCAGAGTTTTCGAGATGTCTGGACACTTCGCGTTTGAAAGATTGGAGGTCATAGACAGCGGAAAAGATGGATTGAGGAAGGTTGTTCCAAAGTTGACCGGTTGAGTAGATGAATGAGTGAGAATATCGATTAATCCTTGCTTTTGAGAGGTGGACAGAATATTAGTGAGACGAAAAGCTTTCGATTCCACTCAGACAAGTAGAGCCGGGTGGGTTGAGCCACCCACACATGAGAAGCGTACTCGATACAGGGTCGAACAAGACCCATGTGCAGAGACAACAACTGAGTGGGGATGAATTAACTGCTGTCCCGGTACAGTACACATAACCTCTGAGAAACTGTTTTAGAAAGAGAGTACGTGTGATCCTTACAGGAAAGATCACGAGAAGAGGAAACAGCAAAGAATTTTAAGAGAAGAGGAAGGATAACTCTGTCTATACCAGAGTACCAGAGTTGATATCTGAAACACTATCCAATGACGAAGATACAATCACAAACTAATAGTAGAAGCTTAACACTACTTCCAATGAAGCAGAACTTAAAATTACTAACTCGTCTCAAGAAGACAAAGAGCAAATGGAAAGAAGTTAAGAGTAATTTACACTCAGAAATTAGGTACAAGAATTCCTAAAAGGGATAATACTTGAAAATGAGGAAATAGTTGTGTAACCAGATTCTTAAGAAAGAAAAGTCCTATTAGTTTATCCTACTGAATCGTCATTATATATATATATATATATATATATATATATATATATATATATATAAGCCCAAAGATTTTCAATGTCCTACCAAAAAAAATGAGGAATCTCCAGCACACCGATATATATATATATCAGTGGCGACTGGCGTATAGGAGCGATGGAGCGGTCGCTCCCCCTTGCTTGAAACGATAAATATTAATTTAACAGATAAAAAATATACTAATTTTAAGATATTAAAATAAATATTCTTGAAATATATTTTAAAAATTCCTGTGGCATATCATGATTCATGAGGCATTTTGAGTAAGCCTTCATACAGTACATAATATTCTAAACTTATAGCATAGCTTCAAACAGCGGTACTTTGAATACAAAATAATATTGCGGCCGAATGGAGCGATAGATTTTTCGCTCAAGTAAATATAAATTATATTTTACTGTTGTAATGAAAATATAAGTACAATCGCGAATTTTTTTTATAATAACAACGTTATTTTTACTAATAGTTACTTCAGTAATAATGATATAAGCCATTTATATGTATTTTATTGAAATTATTACTTATTTGTAATTAACTAGAATTGTACGTCTGGCATAGCCGCATATGTTAATACAAGTACTCTTGTGAGCGGCAGTTGGATTCGCGCTAGCCTATTGTGAGTCCGTGTTGTCGTACAATTTTATGAAATCGCACCCCCATACATTTATACCATGAGTCGCCACTGATATATATATATATATATATATATATATATATATATATATATATATATATATAAACCGGAAAAAGTAAGCGATAAGTTGAGAACAAACAGACATAGCCTGAGGTTGAACATCGCAAATATAAATAATCGTAGGTTATAAAATAATGAAATAACATATTAATGGCATACAGTTAAGTACAGTATGTGTTAATGATAGCTTCAATGTGGTGATAACTGTGACAGACTCATATCCTGAATATAACATTTGGATAATATGATGAGAATAATAGCATTATATTTACGACTCGCGGAGTGACCCGGTGTTGCCCGGGTGGAAGTTGAACGCTTTTGGCTTGTTTCAAGTTTGTCTCCAATCCACCTTCATTTCCGCTTCTTGCGGCATCTCTGGTGCGGGCACTTTGAATGCGAGCTTACTGTTGATCTTCTGTTTTCTCCATGCGTCTTGCACGCATTTGCCTGGCCCTTGGGGTACTTCTGGATAGGGATGATTGTTTGGAAGGCATTACTTACCTATTTGAAGTGTTTGTCTTGCTTGGAATGAATGGGGAAGAGTTGTTGACGCAGTGGAATCACAATGCTGACTGATGCAAATGAGTTGTAGCCACTGCTTTTATAGCCCTAAGGAAGGTTCTAGAAGTTTTAGAAGCTCCCAGAAAGTTCTTTATTGTACCATATAGTGTTGTTATTGTACCATCTAGTGCTGTTATTGCACCAAGTAATGCCATTCTAGAATGTTACAGAAAATTCTAGAAAGTTCAGAGGAAAAGCCGAAAAAAGCGAAAACATTCTGAAAATTCCATAAAATCAGCACAAAACGGCCTCATACGTATAGGCATTAATGCGTATTATGTATGTTTATGTGAAACCATACTTATAGATATATGATGGCAGATAGGGGTTATCGATCTTGATCGAAACTTGTCGTGTGGCCTCGCTGGAGGTAGATATCTTTTCTCTTCGATCCTCCGAGAAGGTGTCGGTGGTTCTGCTACCGGCATCTGTTGTTACTTTTTTAGGGGGCCTGCTTCCCCCTTGTGGGATTAGTAGGCCTCGGGGTTCGGATCCCCAAATCTACAAAAGAGCTTGCTCTTAACGCCTGCGCGTGCATGGTTGAGCCCAGGCGCCTGTCTTCTTCTATTCATGCTCTCGTTTCTGTTCCACCCTTTCTCTACTTCTTTCCCATTTCTTCGTCTGTTCCAGTTTCTCTCCTTCACTATCTTCTTTCTTGACCACATCGACCATCGACATATATATATATATATATATATATATATATATATATATATATATATATACTGACGTAAATTTCACAAGAAAAACTTAAAACAAAACTAACCAACGACACAGTTAAGGATATTGATATAACTAGAAAATGGTTAAAAACCACACAAAAACCCAAATATCAACAATTTTAGTTATAAAATTAATAACAAGTTAAAAAAAAGAAAGATGCTCTTTTGTTCATCAAGTAAGTTTTTCACTTCAGTAAATAGATAAAGATACAGTAATACTGACGCAAATATACATACGTGGTTATAGAGCTATAAAGAACATAATTTATGCGTATCAATTAAAAAGGAATAAGTCTGTTCAGGAGAAAGTCTGTTTTAATGGTAAATTAAAATTATTTTGTAATTTAGGTCTTGCAACATTTTAAATATCCAAGATAACATACATCTGTTTGACCGATGTTGGTATTTCGGATATACCAAATACCAAACTCGGCCCACCCGATTCGTGATATTCGGGATGGAGTTCATTATTATCAATATACCTAAATTTCCTACCTTAAATTATGAGGTATCGTTAGTTTGACTCAAAAGCAATTAACTTCACTAATTGCTGCTAGTTTCTTTTATACAATGAAATCGATGGTCATGATAACGAAGTGTTAGCCCGGCCCTGCCGATAGATATCATTATGCACTGCAAACCAATAATCATCATTATTATGCAATGGAAACCGATAGTCATCATGATGCGGTTGAAGCAAAAACTTCTTATTGTTGGTGACTTCCGATAAAAAAATGTCTATCTATCCCTATCATTACTATGTACTTACAGTATATATTTTATATTTTATTATTTTTGCCCATTGTAGTGTATTGTTTTTTTTTAATAAAAATAATCGTTCTAATAAGAATTTAATAATGTTTTGTTTATTAAAGAAGAAAATAATGTTAAATAACAATTTTTATTAGGTTTTATGTAAATAAGAAATTGATAACGTTTTGTTTGAAATTAAAAATAACAAAATACAAATTGGCAACATCTGAAATGTGCCCAAGCTGGAGACTGAGTAAAATGCCCAATTTTGGCAATCCAGTCTCGGGCGGGGGTTTGCCCCGATTTGGTGGCCTGTCGAATTAGAATGTTATCCTTTATTTAAAATATTAATTATGTCTCTCTCCGCGATTAAATGTTAACGCTAATTCCGCCCTCGAATTACCCCGGTCGTGTAAAGTATTTCGGCATAAATAAAAAGTCAGTAAATAGTAAATAAAAGTGTGTAATTTATCCCAGTCTCTTTGCTTTGTTCGAAAGTTTTATGGCGGCCACGGCTACCCGTCCACCCGTATTTTTAAGCAGAGTGAGGGAAGTGTAAAGAGAAGAAAGAGCAATGATAAGAGAAATTGAAATGAATAAAGTAAATAAGGAATTGTGAATGAGGGGAATCACTACACCATATTATATATATATATATATATATAATATATATATATATATATATATATATATATATATATATGGGATGTCTCCCTGAGGTTTTTTCATGATACACACAGACCGTGCATGGAAGAAGAAACTCTTCTAGGAAAATTAAATCCACTATACTGTAGTCCGAATAAGTAATGGGAAATGACAAACACTATATTTTTTCTTTTTGATGATGTTAGCCCGACGTGGGCAACGGGTCACTCGCAAAGAGGCCCCAAAAATATAGCTTCCCTCACCAGCTATCTGCAAAGCAGATAGGATCCAGCTTTGAGACATAATCTATATTTTTTAGGCCTCTTTGCGAGTGACCCGTTGCCCACGTCTGGCTAACATTATCAAAAAGAAAAAAATATAGTGTTTGTCATATACCATTACTTATTCGGACTATAGTGGATTTAATTTTCCCAGAAGGGTGCCTTGTTCCATGCACGGTCTGTGTATATCATGTATATATATATATATATATATATATATATATATATATATATATATATATATATATATATACACACACACACATATATATTATATATATATATATATATATATATATCAATAAAATGATCGGTAGGTACAAAAGATAATGTTGAATAGAAGTGAAATATTTCTCTGTACAAATACTTATGACCGCCAATGTAAATTTTTATATCTTCTCTTCTTTTTTAACATTATCTTGTCCCGTTTGTTCTACTTTTCTGTTTCTCCATACACTCGAAGTAAACGTTGCCATAGAAACCAATTATTTTATTATTGATTCTGGTCATCACTTTTCTATCTTTTCTCCCCAGGTCGATGCATTCATAGTGCTTAAATGCATTGCAAAGTATGCGTTTTAGGCTTTTGGTTTTGTTAACTCCGTGTTTACAGTAGTAGACATAGCAGTATAACAGTACATTCCTCGAGGCACAGTTAAATGATAGTTTGGTCTTGTTTAATTTCCTGTTTTCATAATGTTTTTCATATTTATTCCGCTTATTCGTATTTTTATTCGTACATTTTTTCTTTTTTTCCTATTTCAACCGTTTTCGGCGAACTGTCAACTTTCTTCCTTTTGAAATTTGAGACTACCTTCGTTCATGACCTGATTCCCGTTTTAGTTTTTCTCCACTTTTAGAACTGCGCTCTGGGGCCTTTAATTCGTTGTTTTTTTCTAATTTTAATTGTGATATATCTTTTTTTATTTCTATACACTCTATTGCACTTACTTTTACTTAATTTCCGCGGATCCACTGATACTTTATAAACATTGTGGTGTGGGTAGAATTAACCGCCGAACTGATATGTACTTGTTAGTTTAATGCTAATAAAGAGAGAAATTAAAGAGCCCATTCATATCAGCAAGAGTTACAAAATACAAAAACATACAGAAACACGCATATATTCCACACACAGACACACGTGTGTGTGTGTATATATTAATATATATATATATATATATATAGAGAGAGAGAGAGAGAGAGAGAGAGAGAGATAATAGTTTACGAATAATCACAAATTACAAATCCCAATAAATCCTCATGTAGTTCAGTGATATAAACCTAACAATTACCCACAAAAAGAAATAAAGAGAATATCCCTATAAATGGCTTCTGCGTCGGAGGACCTTTTTCTTCTCTTGCTAATCTCACTCACAGCCCAAGTGTCGAAAAGGCGCAGTACCTTCTGCGCATTGTTTAAAGTGACTCATTAAGAAAATATATTCCAAAGTTATACGTGAGTGTTTTCATTAATTAAATTCTTTGAATTATACAGTAATTAACGCATCACTTAAGTTATTATAATAAATTAATTTAGATGAGAAAGACGTCAGATATTCATTCACAACGCAATTCTTTCGACTCATATCCTCAAATTAAGCGGCTCCGAAAACGTTGCTTACATCACTTTCTGTAAGTCCTTCCTTGTTTTCAGTTTTATTTATTTTGTTTATATATATTTTTGCATTATGCATGCGTGACTTTATATATATAATATATTATATATATATATATGAAAATTATTTCACGAAAGTAACACGTGAAAAATATTTATGATGAATAAAACCACGAATTGTTTCCTTTCCTTCGTGGTTTTATTCATCATATATATATATATATATATATATGAAACTTAATTCATTAACTTTGTATATATACATACTGCATATAATATATATGGGATGAATTTCACAATTAAACACGTGAAATGAATGAATGATGCAAACCCAAGGAGTATATATATAAATAATATCAGTGGCGTGCGGTGTGTGTGTGTCCACAGGGTAAGCGGTAGCTGCAAATATATAACACAGACCTCTATACATATATACAAACCTCGTATATAGTTTATACTGTTTATACTGATATATATATATATATATATATATATATATATATATATATATATATATATATATATATATATATATATATATATATCAGTATAAACAGTATAAACTGTATACGAGGTCTGTTCAGAAAGTATCCGGACAGGGCCCAAAACCGCTTCCCCCCTCCCCCCCAAGTACAACAGCTTCATATTCGCTGGATTTGGCTCCATGCGACTTTTTTTTTGTTTCCGAAGCTCAAACAAACCCTGAAAGGACACCAATTCCATGATGTTGGTCTTCATTGGTCTGAAACATTATAACATGTTGGAACCATTAAAAGAAATTCGACGGAGCAGCTTTTGGCCATTCCTAAAAGACAAAAGTGCTTTGAGCGAGATTAAGCCCCCAAACCCTATAAATACCATATTCTGTCTATAATCGCATCATTCCGGATACTTTTTGAACAAATCTCGTATATTACTTGTTTAGTAAGTGTCTTATTTTTATTTTTCTTTCAGTCATAATTTTTTTTTAAATATTTATTATTGTTTGTTATCTTATCGCTCATTATCTTCAAAAATATTATACTATTTTATGGGATTTATAGCTTGCAATTAAAGCTTATCATTATCATATACATACATATATATACAGTGTGTGTGTGGTGTTGTATATACTGTATATATAATATATATATATATATATAATATATATATATGTGTGTGTGTGTGTGTGTGTATATATATATATATATATAGGGCGCCCGGTAGCTCAGTGGTTACGGTGCCGTACTCTGAGCGGTGAAGCTGTGGTTCGCTCCCGTTTGCTGGCTGCTGGATTGTTTGAATTGATCACTTATTCTATTGATGCTCGGGCTAAGGGTGGGACTTGGGGCACACTCACTCACACATCGGGGAAAATGAGCCTCTTGAAATAACTGCAGACAAACTAATGAAAGTCAAAACCTTCGTATGAAGATAAAATAATTTAGTTTTTTTATTTTGCAAATCGATTAATTTCGTTCTATTCCCAAGAGGAATTAAAAAAAAAATGATAGAAGTTGAAAATCTGAGCGATCTTAAGAGCAGTGAACTCAACTTTGGTGGACGCCATCAAAAGCATAACTATTTGTAAAAAGCTGAATGAAAAGCATCATATCTCTGTCCAATCGTTTCATTTTACATGGAAATAAAAAATACGAGTATAAACAATAGATATCTTGCTTTCACAGTAAGGATAGTAACGTAATAGAAGTCCCTGATTTTCGTAGGGCTAATTTTGATAGTTTTGCGGACAGGATGAGAGTAGTGGACTGGGATAATTTATTTATGGGTAATGACGCAAATTTTCATTGGGAGGTGGTCAAAGAAAGTTTTCTGAATATCGAAAGGGAGTTTATTCCGCGTAGACCCAAGCGCGCTAGAAATCATGGTAGGCCCAAGTGGTGGACTAGGGAAATAGGGGAGTTCATAAACGAGCGTAACAGAGCGTATATAGACTTAATAAGCGCAATGGCACGGTAGCTAACTTTAATAGATATATCGAGCTTAGACGTCACGTTAAAAGATCTGTTAGGAATGCTAAGCGTAATTTTGAGATACTTGTAGCTGCGGATAGTAAACATAATCCGAAAAAGTTTTTGACTACGACAATAATCGTAAGCCGATAAAAGATAACATAGGCCCTCTAGTGGACGCTAACGGCGCTTTGGCTTCCGACGCTCAGGCGATGCGGGTATTTTTAATAACTTTTTTGCAATAGTGTTTACCGTTGAAGACGTAAATAATGTCCCCGATGTGGATGATGTCGTTCCATTTAGTAGCGAGACTATTCTGAATGAAATACAGTAACTGTTTACAAGGGTGAGATTGCGCATTATATCGATAAGCTAAAAGTTAGCAAGGCTCCAGGCAGTGACGCGCTTTATCCTAGACATTTGAAAGATTTGAAAGACGTTATCGTAGGCCCATTAACAAAATTTTTAATAAGTCATTGGAAGCGGGGATTATTCCTGAAGACTTCAAATTAGCTAACGTTACGCCCATTCTTAAAAAAGGTGACCGCACCGTAGCTAGCAATTATAGGCCTATTAGCTTAACGTAAATTGTCGATAAACTTTTGGAATCGTAGTTAGGGATCGTATCATCGATCACTTAGAAAGTCGCGATTTGATTAATAGAAGTCAGCATGGGTTTCGATCCCATAAATCTTGTTTAACTAATTTGGCAGAGTTTTATAATGAAATAGTGCGCGAATACAATAGGCATAGAGCGGCTGACGTTATTTATTTAGACTTTAAAAGAGCGTTCGATACAGTTCCGTATAGAAGATTAATTGCGAATGTTAAAGCGCACGGTATACGCAGTCAGGTAGCTAACTGGTCAGCTGTTAGAGGAATGGCTTCGTGCCAGACTGTGTTTGCATGGTTTGTAAGCGTTCTTATTTTACTTCTTTTCATCTTTCACCCCTCTCTTATTCTCTTCGACTATTTTTCCGACTTGTCGGCAGTGGCCGGTGAATGATGATGATGAGTCTTTCTTTCTCTTTTTCTGAATGAATGTTAACCCACGAATGATAGGTTTTGCTACTTACTTAACCCCTTATTCTCTTCTTTTAACGCCCTATTCTCTTCTTTTATCCCCCTACTCTCTTCTTTCTCTCGAGCTAACCTTAGAGTGGATCTTAGGGTCTTTGTTAGCCTTAGCTTCTGTAGATCTGTAGATTGTATCCCCGAGTATCTCATAAAGAGTAATTGGTATTATCGTCACTCATTATATTGTGTCGCAGTTTCGATATACAGAAAAGTTTCACGAATTCAGTTTAGCTCCTCAGACTTCATCTCTGAAATAATAATAATAATGATAATAATAATAATTAATTATTATTATTATTATTATTATTATTATTTATTATTATTATTATTGTTATTATGATTATTATCAGTATTTATATTATTGTTATTAATTACACTGCCCAACACCAATTTTGCTGATTTAATTCTAACACCTATTTTTAGGTAACTTTGGTGTGCTGATTTCAAAAATCACCTTAGTTTTTGCCTATCACGTCAGGTTTTCGAGTAATCAAATACGGATATTTTGGAGATATCGCATTTTGGCAGGGTTATGCCCAATTTTTTTTCTTTTCAAAAAATAAGTTTTTACATACTCAGAATCAGCATGGAAAAGTAAACAATTGTGCATGGAGTGAACTTTAATATACAATGGTAATATTGACACATAAAGTGACTAAAAGTGTTTAAATAAGCAAAAAATGAATCCATATTAAAGCAAGCACGGGACCAGTTTTCTTAATATTGTCTTTTTCTTGTTTTCTTACTTTTCAGTGCTGATAAATTTTCTCTTATAGGACTTCCTAGAATGAGAGATGTCAAGACAAATTTTAACAGCAAAACAGCTGTTAACAGGTCTCAACAATCATAAATTTTGATAAGCGCCCTTCATGGATCACCCAAAATAGGCATATTACATTGAACGAAAACCTAATGTGATGGACAAAATCTAAGGTGATTTTTTAAATCAGCACATCAATATTATCCAGAAACAGGTCTTAGAATTAAATCAGCAGCAAAAATTTTTTTTTTTGTTCGGCAGTGTTATTATCATTATTATTATTATTATTATTATTATTATTATTATTATTACTATTATTATTATTATTTTTAGAGGAAGGGCGACAAATATGGAATACCATTTTGTTTTTGTGAAAAATTTATTTGTATAATGCAACAACGAATACTGAAACACTGGAATTGTTTTTGAAATGATACCGGTTACCTCTCGGAACAAAAAGAATGCACTTATGACACGATAGTATAAAAAAGAGAAAAACAAACAAACAGCGAGTTTTCCATGACATACAAAAAAAAGGGTTCAAATATGGAATACCGAAACCAAATATCAAGACCACAAAGATAACTTTGGTACTTTTCTTACTTACAAAAATCACATACATAGAAACCTGAATTATAGCCTGCACATTCTACGTGACATCACTGCTCACATATCATACACAAAAACCATTGTTCACCTTTACAATCGTCTACAAAACAAAGACTCTGCATTTTTATGATTTGTAGGTTTATTTTTAGGTAACTCTACATCGTCGCAACTAGAATTGTCTCTCAGGATAAAATCACTCCCAGATGTTGAACTTTCCGCATCTCTCTCGAAGAGCGTACGCCTCACTCAATCACACAAAATTTTCATTTGTCCTATTCCTCTGATAGGTTCAGCTTTGGAATAGTTTTCAAGAGTGGTCTTCTATGGTGTAGAAGTAACCACAGTTGCAGTTCCAGCTTTTCGCCCACGATTGTTATGGCTATATTGAATTACAGGAACTGGAGAGATGTCCTGGGGTGTAACTGTGCTGGTAGAAGTTTGTGGTACAGGTGATAGCAAATCAATGGTGCTACTGCCATGGTCGTTTGATTCCTGGATTTCTGCTGCAACAAAATCGGATTCACGAAAAATTGATGGATTTCGAGGATAAATTCCTGTGACTGTTAATCCATTTACAAAATACAAACATCAAACCCATACTTTCTTGGCCATGAAACTCGAATAAAAATAGGAACTAAATATGGAATACTATTCATAGTTGTGTCTCTTTAGGTATTCCATGTTACTGTACCCGCTGTATTGTTATTAGGGGTAAGATTTCTATCGTATAAAATCTATGACACCAAGTTCTTCATACATAAATCAGTAAAGCAAGTTGTAATACTTCGATATTTCCAACTGGTTCAATGATCAGTGGAAATAAAGGTGAACTATAAATGGTACGAGGCAAACTACTTACCTCAAAGCTTTTGTAGATGTTAAAAGAAAGACGCGTGGATCAATAAACACAAACCCGCCCCGGCGACCCTATTATAGTAACTGCAGTTTCGCGCCCAATTTGCTATCAAAATATGCATTCACTAACAATGCCCACTATATGAGAATGGAATAATTAAGGTATTTTATATTATGGATTATACCTATGAGTTATACTCCGTAGAAATGTTTTATCTTTAAAATTTAAATGTTAGCATAAAAACAGGAATACCTGAATTGCATACGTCAACGAAATTCATAAAAACCGAGATAATACGCAATGGCACAATTAAAATTTACAGCTATTCTCAGAACTTCTCTCCCACTCTCTTTACACAGAATAACCTTGGCTATAATCAATGACGAACAAATCAAGGCATGAAATGTTATATGTATCCAACCGGATGAGATTCCCTTTGAGATATAGACGAAGTAACCTACTTGCTGAATGAATTAATCAGTTTATTTATTTATTTTGACTTTTCTGTAGTATTCAAATGATCACCAAATTAACTCCGTTTGACCTATATAAACGAAACGATAATAATTTTGTTATGCGCATACATACATACATACATACATACTACGAATAATAATAAACCTTTCAACCTTGAAAGAAACAAATTTAAGTTTAACTAACTTGGTTTTCTCTTTATGAAGCGATCGCTCAATCCGTAATTATTATTTTTAATAATAATTTATGGTTTCCTTTATTCTTGTTTTGCTAAAATTTTACAAAAGTAAATATATGTATTATTTTCATGCAATTTTACACGATTTTATTGAAACCTTTTTCGCCATTTGAAATTTCAAACAAATACTGTACAGTAATTCGAGATTGATACTCTCGTTTTGATTCTAGAATTTAATGCCTAACTGGCAATATTTTGGTTCTCTTTCGTCGTTAAATGGGACCTTCAATTTAACGAAGGTTATTTATTAAATTAAAAAAAATGTGATAGAATTATTCGTGGTTTTAAAACTCAAAAGCTACGTGGCGTAAATGCAAATTATCACTGAGGCGTCTTCCCCCGCTATAAATATTGTACTTAAGTGATTACGTTCTCCCAAATCTTTTTTATGATGACAATTTTGTAAGTAGTGAATTTATGCGCGGTTGTAACTTGTAACTAATTAAAATAATGTTCCATCATTTCTCGTTGAATGCTAAAAGAAAAATAATAATTTTATGGATCATGTCAAGAATAGCAAACCCAACACCTGCAGGGTTCGCTATTCTTGACAAGGGAATTTTTGGGTTCGCTATTCTTGACATGGTAAAATTGGGTTCGCTATTCTTGACATGGGAAGTCCTCAAGGACGTTTTCATAACTTCAGACGGTAGGTTTATGTTTCCCAATTTTAAGTAATTAGTTAAGGACGTATTAAATGCTTTTATATTAGTCTTTTTTTATTTAACCAAACTAGCACGACTTAACCTAACCAATCGTCAATGCCGTACAGTATAAAGAATCCTCTCCTCTTAATATATAAAATAAATAAATAAATAAAAATTTATTGTTTTTTATTTATTTTTTTAGGTTAATTGTACGCCCTTGACGATTGGTTAGGTTAAGTCGTGCTAGTTTGCTATTCTTGACATGGGAACTTTTGGGTTCGCTATTCTTGACAAGGGAATTTTTGGGTTCGCTATTCTTGACATGGTAAAATTGGGTTCGCTATTCTTGACATGGTAAAATTGGGTTCGCTATTCTTGACATGATCCAATTTTATTATTACGGAAGTGTATGAAGCGATCCAAACATTTTAAAGAAACACATTTTCAATAAGAGTTAAGAGATAAATAATTTATTTTACCTTCGCATAAACCAGCGCTTCTCAACCTTTTTTTTTTCATTAGTATTATTAGGGCACGCAGCGCCCTTCTAGTAAATCAGCTGCAATTTTGTTTGGCAGAAAGAGCACCAAAATTTTGTACCTACCTATATGAAATCGTTTTTGTAGGAATTTGTATACATTCTTTTGTATGAAAGAAAAACAATTTTCAATTACACCACGTGAAAAAGTATAAAATTTTGCACATGGAAACAAACAATACGTATGGGTTAATGGCCAACGTCGTAACTAATTTGCACAGAACGGACCTTCTGTGAAACTGATCTCGTTAAATGTTGGTCAGTTTTTGGTCTTGTTGGCTCTGGAAGCGTATCATTCACCGGTACGCGATACCTCATATTCTTGTGGCGAACTTCATGGCACAACAACTTTCTTTCGTTTCAGTTAATTAAAAATTCTAGACCAGATGAAGGTAAGGTAGGCTGGTCCTACAGATAATATTATATACACTATACCATATTTGTCTACTATTCTCTCTCTCTCTCCTCTCTCTCTCTCTCTCTCTCTCCTCTCTCTCTCTCTCCTCATCTTGTGCGGAACGTTCTTCTATACAAGCGTCGTTCTTTACATTAATTATACTGTGTGTTGTTTGCAGTTAAAATGTATATATGTGCGGCATGCGGGAGGTGCCCCCTCAGGGCATTGGTTTCTGCTCGTATGTAGGAGAATTACGACTTCTGATCAATCGAGGCCCATGGTGTAGTGGATAGCATATCTGACCGGCAATCGGAAGATCCCGGGTTCGATTGCCGGGTGGTTACCTCATTTTTTTCATTTGTTCGTTCTCCCTCCTCATCTTGCGCGGGACGTTCTTCTATACAAGCGTCGTTCTTTACGTTAATTATACTGTGTGTTGTTTGCAGTTAAAATGTATATATATATATATATATATATATACACAGGGTGTCCCGTAAGTCTGAAACCATAGGGAAAAATTATAAAAACGGCAATGAAAACGCCGAAGAGACTTTTGGGGACTGTTTGTGAAATGAGCGAGGATGGTAGCGGCTGTGGCATCGTCGGTGGATGTCCTCGGAGGTCCACTGCGTGGTTTATCTCCTATGGATCCCGTTTCCCTGAACTTTGCTACAAGTTTGCCGACACAGCTGTATGTTATCGGCACGCGGTGCGGATGCAGTCTGTTAAATTCCTCAGCGACCTCCCTCTGACTCCGATTTTCTACGAGCAGAATTACCTGGATGCGTTCCTCCTTATCAAAGACGTCATGGGCACTTGCATAAACGGAAAAACACTTTACCTTATGGTTCCAGACTTACGGGACACCCTGTGTATATATATACTGTATATACGAAAACAAAATATATATATATATGTATATATATATATATATATTTATTTATATACACACACACACACACACACACACACACACACACACTTCGGTGGTGTAGTTGTTAGCGTCGCTGACTACGAATCCATCGGCCCCGGGTTCGAGACCCGGTGACGGCAGCCGGCGCCCAGCAAAACCCAGCTGTTCATCCTTTCACACAATAAAGAAAGTGGTTGGTAGATAAATGGGTACCCTGGGTGGCCTAGTAGTTAAGACGCTGGGCTGCTGATGAGGCGTGGTTCGGATTCCACGTTAAACTGTAGGTCTAAGGTGGCGTGAAAAGCTTGACCTTCGTCAGAATGAACAATTCGGGCGGAAGCTAACCAAAGGTTATATACTGTATATATCGGGTGAGTTTTTAAGCACGTGACACTTTTGAAGGTTTTTATTTCTTTATTAACTGAAATAAAAGCATGAAATATTTACTGTACCTTCTTTACACATGGGGAATTAGTTCTTTAGTGCAACACATACTCTATGTGATGTCTTCTCCTCTTATTAACTCTTTGAACACGAACAACAAAATTTTGCAGTACTGTAGGCAGACTGCAGAGTTTCTTTTGAAATCTGAGAAATTTCTTGTTCAATTGACACTTTCAATTCTTCGAGTGACACATCATTTATGTTGTGTGGATCTACGTTGGACACATATTGGGGAGAGGATCTATGAAATACTGTATACGGCTCGTGGGAATATCTGAATGCATGCTCAGGGATGACATAATTAGTTTGATTTTAAATTAGAAATGATTAAGAATGTTACTGAATAATTGCTTATTCCGTCATGGACGAATCCATTCGGGAACATGACAGTTTAGAGACAGTGCACAATGTAAACAGATCAACTCACAGCGAACAATTAATTCATTTACGAAAACAAAATAAATTTACCAACTTATACATGAATTTAACGTTATATACATGGTGTAATTAAAGTCCTTAATTACAAGATATTTATTTTATTTAATTAAATGTCGAATTGGATACCAGAAATTTGTCTGCACGTGAGAATTCTGCTAAGTATGCTAGATACAGCAGTGGAGAACACATTCTCATTAATTGTGACGCATTTCGTATGAATATTTTTCTTCGAGTGAAGAATGGTGTGTGGTCGTGATAAGAAAACCAATGACTTGAGATGCCGCTAAAGAAAAACCTAATGGCGTCAAATTAATAAAGTATCCTATGGGTATTGACTTTTGATACCCCTTACGTATAGTTATAAAACAAATTTACACTAGATAGAAAATTATGTATATATATATATATATATATATATATATATATATACACCTTTCAACCTTTCAAAGGTTCCGCGCGATGATTCCTCATTTCACGAAGGTCAAGCTTGTCGCCCCTCCTCTCGAGTTGGCCTGGTGAAGTAGTGAGTTGGTTTCTTGTACTCTCCACCTCACATAGCCAGGTACGCCCGGCTCATCTGGGAATGTTCTGAGCCAGGCGTCTAATCTTCTTTGGAAGATGTCCACTGCAACAACATTCGTGTTCCTTAGGTCTTTGGGCAGCTGATTAAACAGTTTTAGTCCTCTCACAACAAACTACTTTCTTTCAGGGTTAATGATGTTCCCTGTCTCGCCTTTAATTTGGGAACACGACACATTCTTCCTTTTCTACTTTCCACCGTTGTTTGGGGAGTTACAGGGTTCAGAGTAAGATTAGGGACTAGTTTCTCCATTATTTTCCAAGTGTAATTAATGGTGTATCTCTCTCTTCTCTTTTCCAGTGAATATAGGTTTAGTTCGCATAACCTTTCCCAGTAATTTAGTTTTTTGCAGCCATTGATCTTGGCTGTGAAGCTTCTCGGAATCCCTTCCAGCTGTCTAATGTCTTCTTTTTTATATGGGGATGTTAGGACTGAGCAGTATTCCAATTTGGGTATGATCAGTGTTTTCAGTAGAGGAATAATTACATTCCTATCCCTTCATTTAAAGGTTCTCAATATCTGCTCCGTTATTCTCTTTGCTCTGTTTACTGTTATCTTATTATCTGTTTCAAATTTTGCATCATCAGTCATTACAAACCCTAAATCTTTTGCTCTAGAATTTCTCTGAATTTCCTGTCCATTTGGGGTATAATATTCCATGGATTTTAGGTCTTCTCTTTTTCTGTACCGTAACAGCTGAAATTTCTCAGTGTTAAACTTCATATTGTCGTCTTCCGTCCACTTGTAGATTCTGTTCATGTCGGTTTGTAGAGATCCTATATCTTCTGGGTTTCTTATTTTTCTACTTATCTTTGTGTCATCGGCAAAGGATGTTACTGTGCTGTCTCTGGTAACGTCCTCATCTATGTCAGTTAGTATGATTATGAAGAGTAGTGGAGCTAATACTGTTCCTTGTGGTACTAAGATGAGGACATCTGATTCTGATGAATATATATATATATATATATACATATATATATATACCCAATTATGCAATATATGTGTACAATATATACATAGAATGATTCATTCATTATATTTATATGCAGATACACACACACACACACACACACACACACACACACACATATATATATATATATATATATATATATAATATATATATATATAATAACAGGTTACTGGTATAAAAAGAAATCATAATGATCTCACTATATTAATTCCAAACGTTTCGCGAGTGACGAACAAGGAGAAAGGTTCCAACATGATATCAAGACTATGTAAAAAAGATCCCAAATTACCAAGGAAGGTGGGATGTCAACATGGTGGCAGACGACTGCTGGTCTCTGAAACGGGAAGGCTCGGAAGAAATGCAGCACAAGAAGCGAGCAAAAAAACGACGATTCTCTCCTACTGATCAATCGGTTGCTACATAATCTGGACACGGAGAACGGTCTCCCATTCAACTACTACCCAGACGCAATGTCGCTTATCTTCGCTGATTAATGGGAAGCGGTGTAACCGCTTGAATCTGCAACTTGTATAACAATTTCCTATTTCTTCCGAAATGACATTGTGATTCTAATCAAATTTTCAAACGCTAAAAACCAAAAGTAGTGTCACGCAAAACACTTAGATTAGGCCACAGTGTTGGTTTATAAGAAACAATATCTAAATACATTGACAGTAATTCAACTATTTATAGCTGTTTCCTAGATATAAGTAAGGCATATGATAGGGTGAACCACAATATTTTGTTTGAAAAACTAGAAGACAGGGAGGTTCCCATGTACATATTAAACGTATTGAAATTTTGGTATTCCCACCAATCTTTCACCGTTAGGTGGGGCAATCTACTATCCGAGTGTTTTGGCTCCTCTTGCAGGGTGAGACAAGGCTCCTTGCTCTCCCCTATGCTGTTTAATGTGTATATTGACGGATTAATTGCTTCACTTAATGAGGCAACAGTGGGATGTTGTATAGATAAGACAAGGATAAATAACTTAGTTTATGCCGATGATATGTTGTTAATAATTCTTTCTTTTAAAGGTCTGGATCGGCTACTAAAAGTCTGCGAAGTGTATTCGCAGAAACATGATATTCTTTTTAATGTTACAAAAACTAAGGTTATGCAATTTCATCCTAAAAGCTGTAATCAGCCAGCTGATATAAGGTTTAAAACGAATGGTGAAGTAATTGAGGAAGTACAAGAGTTTAAGTATTTGGGTCAAACTATTACCAACACCTTGAGTGGTGACTCGGATGTAAGAAAACAATCTCGAAGCCTGTGTGCTAAAGCGAATATGACCATAAGGAACGTTCGATTTTGTACAAGTGAAGCTAAAGGCACTCTCTTTCGTACTTTCTGCAGTAATATATACGGACAGCAACTCTGGGTGAATTATAAAAAAAGGTTCTGGCAGAACCGTAAATTTTCTGTACAACAGGTCTTTTAGACTCTTACATAAATTACCCCCGAGATGCTCAGCTTCGCAAATGTTTGCTACCCGCAATGTCCCGAACTTCCCGGAGGTAACAAGATGTGCTTGATACAGTCTAATGAAAAGAATTAAAAAATCAACCAATCTGATTATCCAAGCTATCCATGAGTCCTGCCATTTATCCTCTCAGCTATGGAATTCTTGGTACGAAAACGTCTGTCTGTAGCTCCACTTCGACATTAGCGTATTATTTCTAATCAATTGTATATATTTCTATCCTTAGTATGTGAACTGTCATTGTATTAATAATATTTGTCATATGGACTATAGTCTGCCAATAAACCTTTTCATTTCATTTTCATTTTCATAATGATTTACATGTCATTATAAACAAGGATCGAGTTGGGCGGACATCGGAATAACGCACACCATTTTTGAAAAATAATTTGAACATTTGTTTTTAATTTTTTCTAAAAAAAAAAAAACCAGGGCATACAGTTGACCTAACCGGGCCTTCAATGTTATTCCGAGGTCCACCACTGAAAGCCCGGTTAGGTCAATTGTATGCCCTTGACAATTGGTTAAGTTAAGTCGTGATATTTTTCCATAAATAAAATATTTATTTTTCCATAACTTCTTGGATTTATAGGTTTCAGCCCGTTTAGGGCATACAGTTGACCTAACCGGGCCTTCAATGTTATTCCGATGTCCGCCATTGAAGGTCCGGTTAGGTCAACTATATGCCCTTGACAAATGGTTAGGTTAAGTTGTGTTATTTTCGTTAGTTTTAACGAAAATAATACGACTTAACTTAACCACTTGTCAAGGGTATACAATTGACCTAACCAAGCATACAGTTGACCTAACCAGGCCTTCAATGGTGGACATCGGAACAACAGTGAAGGCCCCGTTAGGTCAACTGTATGCCCTAACCTGGCTGAAACCTATAAATCCAAGAAGTTATGGAAAAATACAATATCACGACTTAACCAATTGTCAAGGGCATACAGTTGACCTAACCGCGCATTCATTTAACCTTTGTGGTATCCAACGCCATAAACATTTTATTTTTCCATAACTTCTTGGATTTACAGGTTTCAGCATATGCTGATTTTAAATCTGTTAAGAAATAAATGTTTTAAAAAATTTTTCAAAATTTTTTTTCTAAAAAATTTATTTAACAGATTTAAAATTAGCATATGCTGAAACCTGTAAATCCAAGAAATTATGGAAAAAAAAATGTTTTTGGAGATGTACTTTTTCCGATGTCCGCCTCGAGTTGACTTAATTGCGTTCCAATACTAGGTTCCTGATATTTTGATAGTGATTTCTTGATAGGTTTTGGTTAACATGCCCAACAGAATCATTGCAACCACTGATGCTGATGGAAGGGTTCACTAAGCATTAAACCCACGATAAACATTCAATTGCTTTAACTTTTTATTCCAAACTTTTAGCCACGAATGTATAACTAGAGTTTCCAGAAAATTCCAATAATGCGTTTCCAATATACTTGTTACATCATCTGGAGCCTTTAAATAAAATCTTAGTGTTAATTTAAAATCTATATTATTACTGCATTGAATCTCATCTTTCACATGCAAGTGATCCCATACCGCAAAACACTAAATTCTCCACACGAAATTCATTGCGAAGTAAATACTGAAGTCAGCGAGTATGCTGGATCGAAAATTTTCATTCATTAAATAGTATTTTATTTTCAGTACTTAGTTTTCAGGTGATGAAATAATCAAATCAATTTGTCAACTAACTGGACGGACGTAAATATATGATAGTTCTAGGACATGCCAGTTCAGCAAGGTAAATCACCAAAGTATTATTATTTGCTCCCTCTTAATGTTAGAGATGGACATGCGTTTAGTCAAAACAACGAGCTCAAATTTGAATCGACTCCTTTCAAACCGAAGCTCTATCAGTGGAGATACAACATCCTATAATCCAACGCTGTCCAACTCCAAACTATTGAGTACCAGATTGTATATTTTCATTCGCAGTCCATTTGCAAGTCGGCGACTGCAATGCCAAATAACGGTCTAAAAGTTCGGTCCAATGCTGAAGCGAATCGATTCAGCTACGATGAGAGGCATTTAATCAGAAAGGACAACGCTTTTAAGAGAGAAATTTTAACCGAGACATGACACAAACATGAAGTTTTGTTTGCAAGGTCTTACCACGTTTCTTTGAAATCCTCACTGCGAATTACTACTAGAAATAGTAATCCGATGGAATGCTACTTCTAAACACACACACACACACACACACACACACACACTTTTAAAATAATACATTTAAGCGAGATCACTGATGACAAAAATGTTTTCATCGCAATAGAGCAGTACCTTCTGCTGAAAAAAAATAATAAAAACCCAGTAGGCTTTAATTATTTTTAGATTCCTAAATGTTATTTTAATGGTATTTTTGTTTTAAATTAAGTAAAGTGAGATAAGGAAAGGCTAGAGTAGGTATGGGTAGCCCCATTAATAATGGAATAAAATAAATTCTAAGTGAAATATTAAATACAATTAAAACCGCATTTATGATTTCCAAAATAAAAAACTGTCAAATCGAATACAGGCTCTTCTTCTTTTGATCGAATTTCAACTGTCAGTCGCGAGAAAGGACAGTTCCAGAAAATTCGGTCACATGACCATCAATCTAATCAAGGCAAGTGTCCATAATTATTAAATGTCTTTTAATACAAACCCATTTAAACGCAGTGGTCGTTATATAAACGCCATGCATAATTTCACAATTATCAACGTTGCAGCTCATCTTCCAATTTCTGCCTATTCTTTCTTCATCTTTATTTAGGTCGTTTTTGAAACTTTACTACTCTGGTCATTACATATTTTACCGCTCACCTTCGTATCATACACAGCTTTTGAAATATTACTGTTTAAATTTCTGGTATAGTACAGTCGGTAACGCTCATACGCTTTTCCTTGTTTTCATTCCCATTCATTATTCGTTATACCAAGCGCTTTAAATGAGCTTTCCTGTCGATCGCTTCTGGGGAACTTTGTCAAATGCGTTTGGAAAATTACATATTAAATCTACTATCCTAGTTTCATTCTGTACATAAATGACTTGTTGAAATGTCTTCGGCAGTTACCTCTAAATAAGCGTTTTCATTTCCTTGTTTAATCGTTAGTAATCTCGGTAAAAGAATCCAGTTATTTTTTCCAGTAAATAACACATTATTTCTTACAAAACTGATAGAAATATACGAGTACAAAGATAAGGTGTGAATAAAACACGTGCGATAGGAAAAGCAATTTTTAGGCATTAAGTTTATAAAGGAAGTAAAGAATTATCATTGCATTTTTAATTAAGTTATTTTTGACAGATTTTATTGGTAAATTAAATCGCAGCAGTGTGGGTATGGAAGATACTCATTTCTAGGTATACATCTGAAATTGAGATTATAAATTAATATTGCAAAGTAAGGTAGAAACACTTACTAGAGCTGTACAACCTATTTAGGTGAAAGTTGTCTAAAACTTGTTTATTTACAGATTTACAGGTAAAGAAATTCCTTAAGCTTCACTCTAGACAAGGCGAAGAAGAAAACCAGTATTTGCTTTGATTTAGTTTGTGGAAATGCAGCGCCGTTTTATGAATTATTATATCGCGATTATAAAAGAAACATTACTAGTATATTTAAGAGGGGGAGAGATAGAGAATCTTTCTTAACGTTTTGAAAAAAATATAATTATCAATTAAAACAGCAGCCCTAAAACTGCAAAGAAAGAGCCTCCTGCACATGGTACACGCTGAGACACCCGCATGGTTTTGCTCAGGCGTGAATCTATCGTCCCCTTTGTGACGATCTCCTATCTCAATCTTCCTTTTAGCTGTTCTCTTTACCTCCTACCGAACTGGTTTCCTCTTTCTTCCTTCTTTAATGGTTTCAACGACCGAATGTCTACGGTATAATAAAAGGTTTAGCTAAAAACCAATTCTGATGAGGATGGAAAAGGAATAGTGAAGAACGACGCTTGTTGGGGGTCTCATTTCCCAAAATGGTGGGGTTTATTTTTGTCTTTTAACTCTCAGAAGAGAAGAGTGCATAGACAAGCTAAATATAACTTAAAATAAAATTGCATGCAAAAGTTTTCTTTTTTAAAAACAATTCTAAAACTTGTACATTAAAGTCAAATTATTACGAATGCAAATTGACAGAAGAAAATTGTTCAAAATATGAGCAAATGATAAAACTAACATTTGAATTACTCTGTGATGAACGAAAAGCAACATTTATACAATATGTTCAATAACACGACCTTCAATTACTTCATCTGAATTTTAGGGGCTTAACAAAGGTTAGGGTTGCCAATTGCACTTAATTTAACGAATCATATATACAACGTACCCGATCATAGAAAAGTCGTGATCGACACCATTTTTGTCGCACGTCATTTCATAACATCCACATTGCCCATTACGAGTTTCTCCGTCAGGAAGAATGACTTGATTTCCGCAAATGTCCTGTGTGACACACATTCCAGGATATTCTAAAACCAATATAAGTTAAACTATTACTTTTGTAAAGAATAATTAGTATTTTAATAAGTTCTAACGTCCTATTCCTTTACTATAATTAGAATAACAATAATTCCATTCTGATTTGTATGAAATTTTAGTCCGACAAAATGGAGCGAGTATTTAAAAGTTAAACAAAATTAGTTTTTTTTTTTTTTAACTTTCGGTTAAAGAAAGATTTTCATATTATTTAAGGATTTCAATATCGGCGTTGCAAGATGTACATTTTACAAGAACAATCTTTCACTTGTTATCAAATGAATGATTCTTTGAGAACTTGCATTTCGGATACGTACTGTATACTGTAGACTCAGGCAGTGTTTCCCAACCGGGGGCCATGGCACATTTGAAGGGGGCCACAGGAAAATGTTATTTTGTAAAATAGAGTTAAATCTGCATATTACCTACTGAAAATAATGCTTATGGGGGCCACAGGAAAAAATAAGGTTCCTAAGGGGGGCCATAAGCCAAAACCGGTTGGGAACCACTGCAGTGTAGAGCAATAAGTAATGATATCCCTTCATGTCTCACTTGGATTCTCCGGTAAAATCGTGAAAGTGGCCCAGCCTTCAGAGTGCCCCCAAAGAGTGGAGAGATAACAAATCATAATTACACACAAATTCATTTTAAACCTTGATGTGTAAAAAACCCTGAAAGAGGAATATATATATATATATATATGGTAAATAACGGATTTCTTTTATGTTCTGAAAAAAGGGACCGGTACTGCGTACCTTTGCGTACCGCCAGAAAAAAGCACTCTCTCTATATATATTTAAAATAATAATAATAATAATAATAATAATAATAATAATATAATAATAATAATAATGTGGTGCACCTTCATATCTCATTCCTGTTCTCAGCCATGCTTATTTATAGTTATATTCATACAGAGTTTATGAGGGAATACATCACTCCTTGTCAAAAATAAATATGGGGACATTCTATCCAGAGATAATCACAGATGTATTACCGTTGGATCCTGCTTTTCAAAACTACTTGGGAAAAACTCTTCCTGGGCAGACTGAGTAATTATTTATGGACGTCTCCTTGTCAGTTTCTTTTAAAAAGTTCACTCGAATGATTTGTGTATTTATATTTTAAAGAAAATTGTGTTTAAATATAATGACAGTAATTGAACATTTATATTTTTTATGCGGAAAGGCGAGCACCTCTCATAAAAGGAGAAAGAGAGAGCCGAAATCGAGGACCAGAGTTTTCGAGATGTCTGGACACTTCGCGTTTGAAAGATTGGAGGTCATAGACAGCGGAAAAGATGGATTGAGGAAGGTTGTTCCAAAGTTGACCGGTTGAGTAGATGAATGAGTGAGAATATCGATTAATCCTTGCTTTTGAGAGGTGGACAGAATATTAGTGAGACGAAAAGCTTTCGATTCCACTCAGACAAGTAGAGCCGGGTGGGTTGAGCCACCCACACATGAGAAGCGTACTCGATACAGGGTCGAACAAGACCCATGTGCAGAGACAACAACTGAGTGGGGATGAATTAACTGCTGTCCCGGTACAGTACACATAACCTCTGAGAAACTGTTTTAGAAAGAGAGTACGTGTGATCCTTACAGGAAAGATCACGAGAAGAGGAAACAGCAAAGAATTTTAAGAGAAGAGGAAGGATAACTCTGTCTATACCAGAGTACCAGAGTTGATATCTGAAACACTATCCAATGACGAAGATACAATCACAAACTAATAGTAGAAGCTTAACACTACTTCCAATGAAGCAGAACTTAAAATTACTAACTCGTCTCAAGAAGACAAAGAGCAAATGGAAAGAAGTTAAGAGTAATTTACACTCAGAAATTAGGTACAAGAATTCCTAAAAGGGATAATACTTGAAAATGAGGAAATAGTTGTGTAACCAGATTCTTAAGAAAGAAAAGTCCTATTAGTTTATCCTACTGAATCGTCATTATATATATATATATATATATATATATATATATATATATATAAGCCCAAAGATTTTCAATGTCCTACCAAAAAAAATGAGGAATCTCCAGCACACCGATATATATATATATATCAGTGGCGACTGGCGTATAGGAGCGATGGAGCGGTCGCTCCCCCTTGCTTGAAACGATAAATATTAATTTAACAGATAAAAAATATACTAATTTTAAGATATTAAAATAAATATTCTTGAAATATATTTTAAAAATTCCTGTGGCATATCATGATTCATGAGGCATTTTGAGTAAGCCTTCATACAGTACATAATATTCTAAACTTATAGCATAGCTTCAAACAGCGGTACTTTGAATACAAAATAATATTGCGGCCGAATGGAGCGATAGATTTTTCGCTCAAGTAAATATAAATTATATTTTACTGTTGTAATGAAAATATAAGTACAATCGCGAATTTTTTTTATAATAACAACGTTATTTTTACTAATAGTTACTTCAGTAATAATGATATAAGCCATTTATATGTATTTTATTGAAATTATTACTTATTTGTAATTAACTAGAATTGTACGTCTGGCATAGCCGCATATGTTAATACAAGTACTCTTGTGAGCGGCAGTTGGATTCGCGCTAGCCTATTGTGAGTCCGTGTTGTCGTACAATTTTATGAAATCGCACCCCCATACATTTATACCATGAGTCGCCACTGATATATATATAT